>CAXAMN010022859.1:0-20634 GCA_963970005.1 Durusdinium trenchii | reverse complement strand
CAGCTCAGTTACAGCAAGCGTGCGTGTACAATGAACGGTTCATTGCTAAGGATTTTTCTGCCTAACTGGGGGTGGAAAGTGAATTGGGGGTGGGGTGTTGGGTGGGTTTTGATGGCAGTCCTCTATGTGACTTTGACATTGTGTGATTGGCTTTGGTGACATTCCCCTGTCAAACTTTGACATTTTGTGATTGGGCTTTTGGTTAAAAGCCCCTGTGTGACTTTGACTTCAGTGACTGGGCTTGTGGTGACAGGCCCTGCGTGCCTTTGACTTCAGTGATTGGGCTTTGGTGACAGTCCTCCGTGTGACTTTGACTTGTAGTCCCACCAACCTTGGAGCAACAAAGGAGACAATTAATTAACGTCTCATGGGCGCCCCCCCCAGATCAGATCTTGGCTGGAACCCATGCGTGTGTCTAGAATGCGGTCTGTTTTTTACATTTGTGCGCGCGACATTTTTTCTAACCTTCACCGTCCGTGAAATGTTTCTTGTGTTGTCCGCGCAATGCTGACTCTCTCACTGCTCGGGTCGCTTGGGATTTTTACTGATGGTGCGAACTACTTCGTGAAAACACCGAACTTTGAGTATACAGTATGGAACAAATCACCTTAACGTTCGAATCGGTTTCTTTATTGTAATTTATTCTTTGAGTGGCGCCAGTCCATCAACATCATGGTAGCAGTCCTTTGCCTAGCTTGCGCCTACAGGTTGTCGTTTGCAAATGTTACTTGAACAAATCACATCACATATGTACAGTATTTGTTTGTTTGTTTCTGGTGTTTTTTTTTGCCGTTCTAAGAGCGTTGTTGCGGTGAATTGTGCCCTGGGTTTTGGACATTCTGTTCTGCGTGCTATTTACATCGTTTTCTTTTTTGTGATCGTTGAATCATGTGCGAGCACTGTTTTTAAGTCTTTGTGCATGTTTTCCAAACAAGAGCAGCGCAGGAAAGAAGGATGAAGCAAAAGAGAAACACATGGGGCGGGGTAAGAACGGATCCTTTTAGATATCATAAGATTTGAAGTCTTCTGTCTTTGTCTTCTGAAAAAAACTGTCAATGTTTTGAATGTCACTCAAAAAATGACCGCCTCGAAATTGCAAATGACTGCCAGCACATTTTGCAATCGCAGTCAGCGGTTTATTGTTAAACTGCAGCTCACCTTTTGGAGCAGGAAGATCTGTGATCTTTAATTGACATTCAAAAGAGGAAGATCTGTGATCTTTAATTGACATTCAAAAGAATGCTGTGTACATCCTGGAGCAGCAAAATGCAATCCGAAACGATCCTGTAGAGATCTTCGTTCTCAATGCCGCACCACCTGTCAAAAAAACGAAATTCAACAAATTCAAAATAGAATTCGAAGAAAAATCACATTCCAACTCATAGGACAGTTAGTTCGTACTGTCAACAAAAACACCTCAGGAAACAAACATACAACCAGACTTTATCAAGCAAGCTGCGTCCACGACATCAAAACCTCCTCGGCCTTCTTCACTTCATGTGCAAATCTCATCGCAGCTTCATGGCCCAAGTGACTCAAATCTTTCATTGGGCGCGGTTCCTTTGCTGGAGCCAAGCTTCCATACGTGATCGACGGGTCCACGTGTGGCCTTTCAAGGTTCTCGCGAGTGACCACCGCGAGGATCCCCACAGAAAGGTCTGCCATTGGCAGTGTAGTGCTCCACACACCCAAGTTCCGCAACAGCTGTGTGCCCACTTCCTTGACAAACTCAAAAGGCTCCATGCCGTCAGCAGCAGGCTGAGCAAGTGTAGCCTTGTACAGGTTCGTCAAGTTCTGCACTGCTCCAGGAGTCAAGTGAGCCATGATCTTGAAGAGAGGCGCGTTTATTAAATAAAAATCACAACAGCCACACTCTTGAGACAAACAAGTTGGAAAAATGCCAATCATCAAACCACAGCGACAGCTTTCAAGGCAAGTGATTCAACAATTCAATTATCTCAAAACTTGAACTGTGCCTAGCCGTTAGTTGCTCCAAAATAATCAGAAACTGTCCAGCTACTTTGCCAAGCAATGCCATGTAAGCTGAGAAGTAAGCGAAAGTCTCACAAACAGCTTTATGGCTCCGCCTCTGCAACAACATCCGAGCTGGCCACAGCACATCCAATGCCAAGCCCTACATGAAAGAAACCCAGAAATCCCGCGGCGGCGGTCTCTGTACAGATCAGTCTCTCACTCAATATCAACAGCCTGACTCTCTGGCTCTTCGATGGGGTCATCACCTGCTTCGTCTCCCTCCTCTTCCTCACCCTCTTCTCCGGCATCTTCTGCAGCAGGACCAGGCGCGGATGAAGCTGCGGGCTCAGTAGGTTCCCCTGCAGAGGATGTAATCTGATTCAAAATAGCACGCATCATTTCGCCCTCAGAAGAGTTGCTTCACAAATCACAATGCTGTTTGATGTGAAATCACGCTTGGGGATGTAAATTCTAATGGCGTTTGCCTTAAAGGCTGTGTGCTTCAAAAGGGCCTGTATGTTAATGCTTGTCCTTACATCATATAGCTTCAAAACCACATAGTGACAAAAAACATTCCATCCAAATGGTGATACATTCAAAACAACTTTTAAATCGGGCCAATCAGTCCCAGCAACACGAATCTCTTGGCATTTGGCTAGCGGGACACCCTCCTTGAGCTTTGTCACCAACAGTTCCTCATGGATGAAAAACAATGTCCAAAGAAGAACGATTTGCTTTAGTCTTACCCTCAAACCTTCAAACCTCGAAGCGTAACTTCCTTTTAAAACAGGACCGCCGGCTCTTTGGAACCATGTGAGCTTCCATTTGGGTTGCAGCCAAATATCCGCGATTGCCAATGATTTCTCCTTGGGGTAGATCTTGCCTCCAACCTTGGCCCAAAATCAATAGCATCAACACAGAAAGCATCAACAATTAGATCAGAGTGAGAACTTATGTCAGCCTAATAACAAAAAATTATACAGGTCGTTCAAGGAACACGGATTTTCTCCTTGCCGTCAACTTTGATGCCAAACGAGTTGTTGTTCTTATAGTAGGCAGGGCTATCCACTTTCAATCCCTTGCCATTGCCAGTCTCCTTCTTCTTTTTCTTTTTGGCTTCAGGCTCATTGGCACTCTGACTCTCACACGCGTCCAACGCGGCTGTAGCTTGGCTTGGTAGAGATTCCTCAGCAGCTGCTTCAGTAGCAGAAGCAGCAGCCGGGCGCTTCTTGGGCAAAGTTTTGGGCTTTGCTTTCTCCTTGACTACAGGCTTGGATGCTTCTCCTTTGCCTGCAGCGTCGGAAGGCTCCTTGACTTTCCTGAGGGCTGACTTCCTCTTGGGTTGTGGCGACTGCTCCTGGATTTTTTCAACAGTTGTTCAATCAACTCTCACACACTCACAGACATACAGAGTCACAATTTGTGCGCAAACACGCGATACAACATTTCTCTCCTCCTCCGAAGATTTGGACACTTCGCTGATAGCCCTAAGTACTGGCATTTGGCCCAGAGTGACAGTGTCGAACCACCAACTATTTGCTTGAGCAAAAAGATCTGGCTCCACTGGTCACTGTGAAATGCCATCACGAAAAAAAACACTAAAATTTGCTGGCCCATTCGCAGAGTAGAAAACACAGTTGCGTAATTCAGAAAATGCTAGCAACGTCTGGGGTTGAACCTTATGTGATTTTCTTCTCAGCAATATGTCGAACTGCCAGCTGCGTAATGCCATGAGCCTCCACGCAGCTATCAAAATGGCTAGGGCAGCTAGGAGCTTGTCAGCTTCACTGCAGATTCCGGGGGAATCTGCATCCCACAAAGAAGGAAGACTTTCGGTTTGGCAGCTTGAATCTTGGCTGGCGCTGAGCTGAAATCCACCTGCATCGAAAATGAATAAACGCACAGATGTTCACCCAATCCACGAAAGAAGCAAACTACCTACTACTAACCTTTGTTCTTAATCTTTTGCATGCATAAACCAATGTCATGACAGTTCAATGTCATTGTCACGTACAAACTGCTGGCCTCCCAAACGACAGAAGCCTTCTTGTTGCGAACACATTTCTGATAAGCCCCGTGGAAAAGAGCTCCAAGCATATGCTTTCCAACTTCTGCCGATCCTTCCTCCATGGGATTTGGCTTGAACACGGATGTGACCATGTTGGGCCCAGGCGCCAGGTTGAATCTGAAGGACACAGGCACTGCAGCCGCAGCGCCAACCTTAAAGCTGCGAAAATTGAAGGGAGAAGGGAATCAAGGGAACCTCTGGTTTCTAATTCTATCGGGTAAGAACAGTCCAAGAGTGAAGATGCATTTCTTGAACCCCGTGACTGGTGGATGGAACTTCTGGGTGACCACATGGCTTTCCAGATCCACCTGGGCCAATCCGTGCTCGTTGGCCAAATGCCTCATAAATTCACACACGGTGTACAACTTCTTCTGGTAAGCGATGATGGCCAAATCCGTCTCCAATCGCCATACAATGCCAGTGCCCTCACACTTGGCCTGCTCTTCACCTGACAATGGGTCTTGATTTCCAAATGTTCTGGTTCAATTCAATGAAACGTGTTTGGAAGATGGTCCCAACCAGTAAATAAACAAAACATTCATCATTCAACCAACATCACAAAGGACACTGGTTTAAAATCTTGTCATCTTCTGTAAAGTTACTGATTGCGCTGTCAACGAAAGATCCAGTCCCGAATCCAAATAGTTCCATCGCTTGCAGATTCAATGGGCTCTTGGTGGTGTTGTAGAGGTACACATCAAAGTCCTTTGTGATGGCAATGGAAGGCTTGCCACTCTTTCCAATGACCACCCCGAGCCTCGATATGAGGGTTGTGATGAACAGCGCAATAATGAACATGTTTTAAAGGAAAACTTGCTAACATCTTTTTGGAAACAATGTATTGCTGTCGCCATTGCCGGGAGAAATGGCCGAGAACTGATAAACACACCCTCTCCCGCCTGTCAAGCTTGTTGAACGCGTCCATGGTCATGATCTCGGGCTCAATCATCCTGGCAGTGTCCAGTGGCTGAATGCCACCATCGATGCTGTAGTCGCAGGAACCTCCAACTCGCTCTTGGCCACTATTGGTGGAAGCGCCAGCGGCGTCAGAAGCAGCGATGGTTCCAAACTCTGCCAAGAAAGCCTCCTTCAACTTCATCAGGCTGCCATGCTCTGGGGTGCTTGGATCAAACTTGTTCATGACAGCCTCCGGCCAGCATGGTTTGTCATGTGTCATCGCCACGATGGAAAGGTTGAGGCCACTCATGCGACTTGAGGCAGCGTCCCGTGGTCGCTCCTTTGGTGGGCTCACCTCAGACTTGTCCCACCAAACGAAGACTTGGCTTCTTGAAGAGCCTCTCGAATTGCTGCATGTCCTTTCTGCAAAACTCCACAGTAACGGACTGGTACACCTTCTTGATTCAGCAATCGATCCACACACGCACGGCCAAATTCAGCTTGCCTCTTCAGGGAAACACTTTGCTAGTCAGCTATATAGTCATTCCAAAATTTAGGCAATCGACAGTTCATCTGAAACAAGTTTTTCTTGTACCTTTTTAATATACTATGTTTCTTTTTCAGCCCCCCCTGCCTGTTGGGAACAAGGTCGAGCCAAACCACAATGTCCTTGTCAGTCTGCACAAAGTTATCTGCCTCCATATAGCTAGTGATAATCCGCTTATGCACTTGCAATCCTTTCCTCAGGATGTAACTAATCTCCAATCACATATATAAGTTTCCTGGACCATTGAAGGCTACACCTAACACACCCCTCTTCAAAAAGTATTCAAAATCAAAATAGACCAAGTGTCTGTTCCACTCGGTCAGCAGGCCCCGGCTTGCATGATTCATCATAGTCAATGAAATCAATGACACGGATAAGCGGGACTGGGCCAACTCGACCGCTGACAACAATGTCGGATGCGTTGAAGGCAGAGGTGTTTGCAAAAAGCTTGTGTGAAGCTGCAATGCAGACTTGATGACTGGCTCTTTGGTCTCCACGGCTGTCCGGCGGTTTGTCAAAGAGCAACGCCACCCGCTTGCCAATGTTCACATTGTTCTTGAACAAAGCGTCCTCCATAGTTCGCGTATGCTTCACTGTGCTCATTTCTGATGTTTGCTTATGAAACATCGGACATTGGATGTGGCCAATGTTGTTGCTGCCCATCGCAAGCAAGGTTGCAAGCACATTGCAGGATGACTGCACGAGCTCAGAGTTCGCTGGATAGATCGTGAAGTCAAGCCCGCAAATCAAATACCTTGGATTACAACACTTTCATGTTTTGCATAATGGAAGGGACTTGGGATCCTTTTTTATGGATCCCATATTCAACCTTTAGGAAAATGTTCCAAAATTAGTTGGTGATGGGTTCCATCCAAAAAGGACAGTGCATCTCCTCCAAATGAGGAAGAAACAACCTATATCTTCCAGCTAAATTTAAATTAAGCTACACGTTCCCAGCGATTCCGCGGAACTGTTCCAGAAAGGCCATGATCTCTTGCATGGACTTGTTCACATCGGACCCACCCTCAATGATCTTGCAATGCTCACGCATCCATGTGTCCACATAGTCCTTTCCAGTCCTTGGCATCAAGTTGATGCGCAAAAATGCAGAGGCAATGTAACATGGTTGTCAAAGACTGAACCAAAAATGTTCAAAACAATAGAACATTAAAAGAACACTGAAATAAGCTCGAGCGGCTGTTGCCGTTCTCTCATGTATTTGACATCTTTCGCTGTCTCAGCTGCCTGCGTAGTATTGTCCCCAAGGGCAGCCCGCAATGCAGTCATGTCACTTTGGAGTTGATTCTCAACTTGAGCAAAGTTAGCCTTTGCAACATCCCTCGCCAAGGCCTGTTGCCGTTCCTCCTTTTGCTGCCGCATGGACTGCTCAAAGCGAAGCATGTGTTGCCTACACGCGGAAAAACATTGTCTTTAAGGTGTCGTGCCTTGAGTCATAGCTTTGAACATGTTTAAAGCAGACATTTTAAATCCAACTTAAGCTCCTAACTTAGAACTATGTCTTGGATTCCTAACTTAAACCAGCCTGAAAGCTGACACTGAACGAAGATCAATGGGTGGGACACACTCCTCAGCCACGTGCGCGAAGTCTCCATCCAAATAGCCCGCGTCAAATTGTGTGTCCAAATTAACCTTGATCTCGGTCCATTGCCTCTGAGGTGCCCACTTGCTGAACTTGTCCAAGAAAGCCAAGTACAAGCCAGTCGTCAAATGGATCTTGCATGCCTCCTTAAAGGTAGGGGCCTTCCTGAATGAAGCCATTGTGTTGTCAAACTGGCATTCCAAGCGCTGCAAGAAGCGAGGTGCCTGGGAGACAACTAAAACATATGAAAGCAACAACATCAATTCACAATAGAATCGAGAGTCAGAACATAAACAAATGAACAAAACAACATGTGTTGAAAAACAACTCCGGTACCAGCTCAGCGTTACGATTGGAAGCTTCCATCGCCCAAGCTTCTGCTGGCCCGCTCCCCGATGAAAACGTGTTGGAGAATAAGTGCTTTGCTATGAGCTCATGCGTCAAGAATCCCTTCATGCCTCTTGAACGAACACTTTCAACCAAACGCTGGCGCATGGTAGCGTCCATAGACCCCATCAAAGCTGACACTGCGCCAGCTTCCATTTTTTCCGATTCGGAAAGCACGTGCCACTGCGGTTGCTTTGTCCCAATCCTGGAGCCCAAGTCATGTTCAGGTGAAAATCCAACAGACAATCAAATCGGTCATAATAAAAAGTTGTGATTCCCAAGGTCTTTGTGGCAGACTCTAAGAAAATCCATTGAAACAAAATACACAACAAAAATAACAGCAAGATAGGGGGGATTGTGGTTCTTGTTTGCCCACTTCTCCTCCAACATTTTGTCAGCCCCAGACATATTGCCAGATCGTTGAAGAACTTCAATTTGTCGCAGGAGGTTGAAGCAGTTTGGAGTTTTGCGCACAGCACTTGCCATTGTAGAACCTGACAAGTTGTCAGCTTGAGTGATTCTCAACTATTCTTTTACAGGCTCAGAAATGACAGCCATACAAGCCATAAACTAATGTCTAAGACCCGTAGACTTGCGCGATTATAAAAAGATCTGCCAAACATGAGCACTGGAAATGCAGATCACCTGGCCTCGACCGACCAGCACTTGACTGCGAACATCAGAGCTGCGAAACGCGAAGTTGGCAAAGATGGTCCCCATACTCACCTCATCCAAGTATATAATCAGTCATGAGTCAGACCCAGACTCAGCCATCAATCTGGCACAAACATATCATTTACCATAAAAGGTTCTCACAGTCTCACACCAAGCAAGTTGCTCGGACATGGTGCTCAAGCTGATCGCCCAACTGTAGCTCTCGCAGCCCTTGAAGAACGATCAAGAGAGAGACAGATCTCTTCCACCCCTTTATGTACCCGATGGAAAAGGGCCGAACAAGGAACCCATCCTTGAGCGCTGGGCACTCCTTGTACTCAGAATCCAAGAACTCCTTGGCCACTTGGCAGCAGCTCAACTTCTCCACGGCTACATCGTCTGGATTGGTCCGAAAGCCCTCGGAGACAATTAGTTCTGCCAATGCCTCACATGTCTCCTTCTCCATGTAACCTGCCAAACCAAAGTCTGCCCTCCAAGAGAGCATCCATGGTCTAAGGACCGCAGCGTGCACATCACAAGATGTGCAGTAGGTTTGCCTAAACTTGGAGGCTACAAAGAAGAATCAAACACTGAGACACAACTTTTACTTCCTGATAAAATGAAACATACCATCCACTTCAACATGTTCATCACATGCCATCAGGTAACTTTGGGTCAGCTGGACAATAGTCGTCAATCCAGGCTGCAAATTGACACATATCCTCCTGAGTCCCACTTGATGAATCTGAATCTGTTTGGAGTCAGTCACAACATTGTTGAAAGTGAAACCGTCCTGAGTCGGATAGATCTTGGACAAGTACCGGTCAGGCCCACCAACAGCAAACACTTTCTCCGTCAGCCTCAGATTCAGGCCCAAAAAAGAAGACCTGTGCACGCAGCACTTGGCAAGTGACTCTTTAAACATGCAAGTCATACCTTTCGATTTGGAACAAGCATATTTGTCAAGAAGCCACTGAGTGATCTTGGCAACAATTTCGCTCTCACACGTGGCCCCTTTGACCTGTTTGGAGGCCTTGGCACCTTTGTCAGAAGCACCTGATTTCCGCTTCCCCATCAGGCCAATCGCTGACTATTGCCCCTCCAGCCAAAAGTGCTAGGCATCAGTTGAATCGCTGATTGTGCGTTTTGCCTTTTATTGATTAGAAACTGTCATCGAAGCAAAAGCTCACTCACAATGTGGCTGCCACTGTAACATAACAATTCAAAACTCAGTGTCAAATCAGCCCCTCAACAACCTAACTTAGGACTTTTTGAGGATTTGGAACCAGCGTGCAAGTTTCCTTTATGCTTCAGACTATTAACACCAACAGTGTTTGGCATCTAAAGTTATCACACACCTTCAAATTGCTTTTACTGATTTCTTTGTCACTTTGAACAAGAATACCACACAAACGTTTGTCCTTTGAGTGGTCATTTGAATTGAACGTTTGAACGTCAAAAGCCTTTAAACTTTATATTGATCAGGGTCCACCATTCGTCAACAATAAAGTCATAAAAATCATACTCAGTTGATTTGCTTGAAGAAATGATAACATCTCATGTTGTTCAGTACCAAACAGTAAGCTTCTCACCGGGATAAGGGTTTCAAGATGGATGAAAAACTACCATTCCCTTATTAGTAAGAAGACAAATTTCAACAGGCCCTGAAACTTGACCCTAGTTAAAAGCTTCAGAATCGAATCCTGATCAACCCCCCCAACCCACAACACATCCATGAAAGGGGGAGGGGGTTGGACGGAGGGAGGTTTGTAAATCCCAGAATCCCTTCAAAATCTGACAGAGTCGAATCCCAAATCTGACTCATAAAAGAACTCAGAGTCGAATCCCAACCAAATCCGACTCTCACAAATCTCAGAGTCGAATCCCAACCAAATCCGACTCTCAAAAATCTCAGAGTCGAATCCCAACCAAATCCGACTCTCAAAAATCTCAGAGTCCAAAGTGACCTCACATTCGACTCTGAGTTTTGTGTTTAAATGAAAGCTCTTGACATTTGGACTCTAACTTGACCTTGAAAAAAAGACCCCTCAGAGTCCAAAGTGAGGTCACTTTGGACTCTGAGGCCCCTCCTGGAAAAAAACACCCTATGAATCAATTTTTGAAAACTGGATGGGTTTCAGCCTGGAAGGTGCTCAGAGTCCAAAGTGAGGTCACTTTGGACTCTGAGAGTGCCTGAAATTTTGGTAGGTTTCAGAGTCGAATTCAATTTTGTTGTGATCAGGAAAAGCCTTCCCAAGCGTGCGGTAGCCTGACTTCCTGTGGTGCTAGTGCACGCTACTCCAACCTCAACAACCAACCTGAGCCCCCAGCCTCAGTGTTGTATAGGCGGCAACTCTCGCGAAAAAATTGCCACAACGTTTAGGGTTTAGGGTTCCGCAAATTTTCGGAAAATGACTAGGATTAGTATTAGTAGGCTTCCACAAAAAAAGGATTCATAAAGTTTAATGTGTTTATTAGGCTGTTGAAGGGCTTCAAAATGAGAGCAACTTGATTGCAACACAGGTTTTCTCACATAGGGCCAGCCAACTCAAATCCTAACGCTTCCCTTTCCCCCGGCCTTTGCCGGTGTTTCCTTTGCCAGTTTTTTTGCCTGGCTTGGGATCACCAAAAGCCTTTAGCGCCACCGCCTCAGCTTCTTCCCAAGGCAAACCAGATGCCCACAAATGAGCGGCAGCTTGCAAAACCGCTCGCTGCCCATAAAGCCCCACTTCCCTTGAGCGATTTTCTGCCGCGGCAATCCTGAAGACAATGGTTGTCAGAACTACAAATGCTGAGTCAGTCCCTTTCAGTTTGAAGCCAGGAGGACAAAAAACAGAACACTCCAGAATTAGATTCTATCTTTGTCTAAAATAGCTTTTGCAGAGTCAATGGGAAGTCTAGAACATGCACGCATATATTTATATATATAGTTCTGAAATCACTGTAAACAGTGAGCAAATCTTCAACAGGTCAATATATGGTTCTTCACTTCTGGCCTCACCCGATTCGGCCGAACAAAGAAAGAAGTCGGTGAAAGCATCCCAGGAAGAGCATGGTTAGTAGTTCGTGAGGCCGGCATCCCCAATCGCATCCTCAGCCAGGAATGAAACAAACTAACAACGGGACCCACCCCAAAGAAATCTTTGTGAGCGAAAGAATGTTAAAGCGACACATAAAATGGAATTTCGCATCAATATTATAAGCTTTGTGGTTCAACAAAAAACCTTTGCAATAATAAGAGTTTCAATCAACCCTGGAGATTAGAACAAATAAGCTAAAAGATCTTTGGGTAATAGTCAAAGCACCGGTTCAATGGAAATAGCGCTGTCCACTTACAGGTCCCTGACACCCAGCTTTCTAGGTAATCGGCCGCTCGGCCCAACCCAATCTCTGGTAGCCGCATGATCGGTGTGTATTTGAGCACATGGTCGCGATAGTCGTCTCCAAGATCTTTGCGAGGAGCCACAACTGACAAAAAGGAAATCCAAGCATTGCCGTTTCTTTGTAAACTTGTAAGACATGTAAAATTTATCATGTAAATTCATCAGCAAACAACAACCAACCAGTGGTCGCCTGTTGGAAGTCCGGCCGGCAAGATTTGTTCTGCCAGCTCTCTAGGGTAGAATCGCAAAGCAGGAAAATACCTCCGACCTGCCATCCATTGTTTCGTCCTTAGCGCCGTCAATTTATGAACAATCTCAAGAATCCTTTGAACCTAATAATGGTGTGAAAAACCTTCACAACACTACCACAGGAGTGAGGTTGTCATTGTATGGATCCAATCCTAGGCTCCTCGAAAAAAGGTAAGCCAAACGACGAGCACTAGGTACATCTGACAGCACCCGAATCAAACAGACATGGCTCCTAACAATAACGTCATGTGGGTGGAACTGATGCTTCTTGAACTTGGCATATTCCAAGATGTTCTTCGTCTCAATGCCTTCAGTGGTTTGAAACTCTGAAGGCCAATGAAGAATTCATGGCAAGACCAGGTGTTGAGTCACACGCACTCTGAAAGCAACCGCGCCTGTGTTACAGAGTCGATGGAACTCAAAGATATGCGGCGCTCCAGGGCCACCAACACCCTTCATGCTCGCAGGGATGCCGCTCAAAAGCCAACCACGCCTAAGCACAGACTCAAATCTTGGTTTCAAACTCCAACTCAAAGCGTCAGGTGTGAACTGTGCTGCGGTTACTTGAATATATCTGCTGGGCAGGACTGAGGTGGTGAGGTGGTGTTGGTGAGGTGGTGTGTCACGTGTGGAGCAAACCGTTTGCTGAAAGCAAGTCCCAGAAACCAATCTCTGGTTTGATCCAGCTTCCAAACATGTCGTTCCTTCTCAAATGGCCGTTGAAGGCCAGACAAGCAAACTTTGAGGCTGTCGACAAAGTCTTCTGGAGTCATTCGTGATCTCTGGGTTTTGAGGAACGTTGCGATCTGGCCAAAAAGCTGATCGATATCTTCATGTGAGTGTCCGCTCCTTAAGGAGCTAACCGTAAGGGAGCGGACAAGCCCACATGATACAACCGCGGCGGCCCACCTGAAGATATGGTTGTTCTTGACTTCGCGATATGTGTTGTCGCATTGGATCACCAAATCACAAGTGTGGAGGGAGATTCGGCCGCCAAGCATATCCAAGCAATGGGATAGCATTTCCATCGACGTGTTGGAGTCCTTGCACAGGTCTCCATCCGTGACATATGCTGAGATGAAGTGGCCATGGCATATGGCTGCTGCCACGTGCAACCGTGGCCTTTGAAAGCCAGACAGAGCTTTGGTGTTGACGCTCTTATGCCGTGGCAGCCCAAACTTTCCTTGATCCATTCCATCTATGATCAAGGTCACCCGGCTGCTTTGTGACCTGCTCTCACCCCTTGCCTCCCAATAACAAATTCGATCTCTGAATTGATCTTCCAGGTGCTGGTGATAAAGAGACTCTTGGGTTCGTCGTGCACTGATGTGCCTGCTCAGTGCACTGATCAAGGCCTTGTGTTTGTAGCATTCCGTGCAGATTGAGTGGGAGGATGCACTGCGGAACTTCAAAAATGAATAGTTTGAAGCCCAGACCTCTCGTGTGTGCGCGCGCGTTTTTGTGTCTAGTGTTGGTCAGCAACCAACAGAAATTTAGAACTGCATGTCGCACAAAAACGTGTATCACTGACTTCAGTCATAAAATCACTGTCGCATCAAATTACAAACTAGGCGCTCGCCAGAACGATGGAAAGCTCGCTGGCTGCTCCAAAGCAGATTGTCGCACATACTGCACAAAGTACTCTTGCATGGTGCCTGGTGGTAGATACCTCTCCTCAAACTCAGCAGTTGTTCTTCCCTCTCTGATAGGGATTGACTTTCTCATCTTCCTTGGCTTGGCTCTCTTTCCAGAGGAAGGGAGTGGCTCCATGGTTGCCTCCACTTTCAAGCGCAAAGTATTGAAATCCGCATATGGTTCTGACTCTAAGGGTTGAGTTGCCACCAACTTGAAAACTGACTCATCCTCCATGTCATCATCTGACAAAGTACCATCTTTGACGTCAGGGAGGGTCTCGGCTACGCTGCAGTAAATTTTGCGAAGAAACTCCATGACATCAGCAGTAACTTCTAAGCTCCTTGACTGATCGTGTTTCCTGATTTTCAGGTACCTCAAATCCGCTGGCGGTGCGGGCAACCCCTGTCGAACAGCTCGAGCTAGTCTTTCACACCTGCCATTTCCTGAGCAAAAGGAGGAAAAGAAACATAGCAACAATGAATGTTAACAATATACCATCATAATGATTTGTAAGGCAATTGCTTTTGCAACGTGTTTTGAGCCCCAAACTGTATAGACAACATGAAATGATATTTCCAGTCCAGGAACATAAAGGAATATAAATTAAAGCCTGGTGGCCAAGGCCATGAAGCTGTTTCCAAGCCTTGAAACACACCGGATGCCCCAGAAATTCCCAAGAGCAGCTCGACTTGTTGGCGTGCTCCCTGGCTGACTCAACGGCCTTGATTTCATCGAATACCTTGAAGGCCATTCCCCGGTTCCCTTCTATTTTTTCGGAAAAACTTGTGAGACTTAAAACTGAAAGCTGAATTGAAACTTGTTTGGCACTAACTTGATTCAAGTTACCATTTGGTCTCGGTCAAGTTTGTGGTAAGCTTTCCATTTCTTATGAAAATCCAGCAAACTCCCAAACCGGCTTCCCTTCAAAAAGTGATCTTTGCATCTTTTGGTGCATCCCTGGGTAGCGCAAGGCTTGGACAACAAGACTTGGAGACCTACTGGGTCATCCAAGTCGAACCTTTGAGCGCCTGAAGCTTTCCTTTTCGCACCCCTCTTGGTAGATTGAACCTCCTCTTCGGACTCTGCTGTGGACTCTGACAAGTCCGTGATAGTACGACGCAGCATGGCATCGCGCCATGCCGGGAGGGTGAGGCAAAATCAACAGAAAGTTCTTTGTTCCTACGTGCCTTACATAGTAGGCAGCTCAACAGTCATGTCGATTCTGTGAAAGCCCTTCTATTTTTCAATTGAGTCTTGGGTTGGTATTTATAGAAATGAACGGGTGTTTATTGTAATATCCAATTCAATGGTAGCATTGTTTCCTTTCAAATCTAAAATCCTGCTTGTTGCGAAGAATAGGGTCATGAAGGCAGCTGTTTAGATCGCTTGCCATCATTCTTACTAAAAACATAGGAGCCTCTAAAAGCACAGCAGCAGTACGACTCTAACACGCGATCAATGTTCTCCACAGTTTGTAGCCACCATTCCAGTAAAAATGCAGCAGAGCTGAGTTGGCAGCTGAACCCTTTTGCACGATTCTAATGCTTGGTTTCTAGCTTTCAAGACTTGAACGACAAACGCCCGCTTTCTAACTTTGACCACTCACAGCTGAAGCCTCCTCGTTCCCCTGCTTGGAGCCTATTGTTTGCGCTGCCAAGTTCGACGTACTAGACGGAAACCATTCCAGAAAAGTCCACGACCATTCCCACCTGAAGGCTGGAACGTCCATCGCAATACATAGCAATACATACTTTGTCAAAAGAAAACTGACCAACCCTGAGCTGTCACAGTTTCAAAGTGTCAGAATAGAGCAAGTGGCTTCAAAATGCTCGATCGTATCAAACTATTATGCCAAGACTCTGCTGCCCATGCCACTTGGCAGTAACAAATGTATCACGAGGCACCCTAAGCGAACACAGCAATACTGCGCAATCTCGAAGAAAGTCAACTAGTCTCATAAATGTCAATAAAGAATCTAGCCTGCACGGTAACACTTGACGCAGCCAGGAAACAATACAGCGTTCAAGCCAGTAGTCCGTACTTTCCCGTTGACTAGCTGAGCCTGGTCCTTTGAGGAAGCTCCTTCAGTCTGGCAAGGACAAGTTTCCTCCACTTTCCGCTTCCGGCCAGGGGTATGCGATGCCATAATTGAATCTCAGTCTCAAACTTGACAGCTGAAAATCTACCTGTTGTTTCACCATGAACTGCCAACAAAATTGATTCAAATTGGGTCCAATATAGTTACGTCTTTGGGACTGAGAGCCATCAGAGATGCACCAAACAAATAACCAAGTCAATGGCGCAAAGTGTAAACCAAGCTGAAGCAAACTAGTATTGTGTGAACCTGAGTGACTGAGAACTGTGATGTTTTCCCGTTCAGGGCCCATTGAGACCACGGTTGAAATCAACCAGGCTGGCAACTGCAAACTGCTTCTCGTGGCAAATTCTAAAATAAATTGGCAAGTCAAGGACGCTTTAAGCTTCCTGGTCATAGGACTTGGCCAATCCCAAGGCAATCGATGCTCCGAGCTTGGCACAACAAGGCACCACCAAATTTCCAAGGACTTTCATGCGTGAATCATGGTCCTCACTTGGTGCCTCTTCAAGCCACAAATGCTTGGGAACCTGGTTGTACTCGTTCCAAACCCCTGACTGGTGCAAATAGGACGCCAAAGGCTCCAAGCGCAGGTCCTGCAAAATCTTAAGAGATACAACATGGTGAGCATTGAAGATGAAACGGTGATCAATCCTTGCACAAAGTCTGGTCATTTGGCAAAGTGCCCCCACAAGAACACCCGGCCCCTGTTGGCCTGGAAATGGAGTAACTGAGAAACTCAAGTTTCAACCAACGTCAAGTGGTTTAAACTCTTTCTGATTATTCCTTCATTGCCATCATATCATATCTTAATTTCGGGTATCCATTTAAGTTCTAAAGGTTCAAAGGTCAGGTAACTTAAGGCAAGGAGCTGCCAGGCCCAGGTTGGACAGCGATACCGTTGCCCAATGCAACACCATGTTGCGGGCAGAGATCTCCTGGCCACATGTTAGCCTAACAGTTTGGAGCGGCAACAGTTTCACTGATTCTGATGCTCACTGCTCACTGAAAATTATAAAGCACACAAAAGTCCTGGGCAACGTAATGAAAGAGATTCCGCATTGACTGCTTCTTCCCGAGCAGGGCCTTCACGTTTTCAAAGTACAAAAAGCGCCTCATGAGAAACGGTGCCAGAAAAATACCAAAAACAACAGTAAGAGAACACCATTGAGAATAAACTGCAAATCCACAAACTCTGCAGAACCCGGAACCCTGAGTTCGTGGCTGCTGTTTCTGCGGAAGTGTGTCAAACACACGAAAAATGTGTTTGACAAGTCCGGTGCGTTTGTCCTTGAGCCCACCCTGGGCGGACGCTGTCGAAACTCCCTGACAGGACAAACGTTGGAAGCATTGGAAAGAATAATCATAAACTAACTCCTGCCTGACAAGGGAAGCCCCCTCCGCAGCCCAACGCGCGGGACTTGGAACCATCGTAGGTAGTCACATCAGAATGGATCTCCACTCTCTCCAGCAATCCCTCATCCATCCTTTTCTTCAAAATTTGCTGACAGTAGCTGTCTCGTTCGACCTTGGCCCGTGGCCCGACGTAAAAAGCTACAAAATACTAATCCCGGTGCAGTTCGATTCTGCAGGCCACCTCAAAGTTGAAAGTAAGAACTGGAATCGGAAAAAACCAAGTCGATGACAAAGGCAATTGCAGAAACATACCTGGCAATGAAACCAAACACAACGGACAGGTCGTTGAACGCTTTTGATGGAACATGCAACATAGCACTCACAGGCCTTGAAAGGCCCAGTTCAAGCCCTCCACATCCAGCAAACATAGCAATCACGGGAACCTTTGAGGCTGCCTGGCATTCAAAAAAGAAAGGTTTGAATGCAAAGGGAAAAGAGGCAGGGAAGACAGAGACCAAATTCAAAGGGCCTTGCTGCTCTTCATGTCAGGAAACTGCTGGAAGAAGCGCTCCTTGTTGACAGCGTCCCTCACAGATGTCCAATTCAACGGTAGACCTCCAACCAAACATTGACAGGTAGCGTTACTCAAACCATTCGTCATCTGCCAAATTCAATGCGCAAGTCAGTATCACTTTGAAAGACAACACCAACTTAGAAGGTGAAGTTCCCAAAGGCCTGAGAAGAATTCTCCAGCAGCCGGGCTTAGAAACGTCCCAGGGTTCTTGCCAACCTTCTTGCACTCGTTGACATAGTCAGAGCTCCAACGAATTTGATTGGCAAAATCCTAAAAGATGTTCGAATTCAGATCGATTGCAAAGTTCAAAACTGTCATTCAGACCCCAGCCCAAATTCCGCGAGTAGAAGGTGCATCGCTTGCCCGAGTGGTGGCTTTGAACACACCTAGAAGCTGACACTAGCAAACACCTGCTGCAACTAGTAATGATTGGATCTCTAATTTTTGAGGCCTGCACGAATTGAACTCCAGCTTTTGAAGTAGCGGGTCCCTGAAAAAGCATGAACCTTCTTCCATCGTTGTCGGAGCTTGGGCTTGGCACCCGTCAACTGCGTGGAAACCTCAAATCACAAAGTCATAGGCCAAGTACTATTATGGCCAAGTATCAGAAAAAATGCTCACTTGGACTCAGACACGGAGTTTCAGCGGCGCAGCTTTCCCCAGCTTCACATTAGCAGGGGTGATCAGCAACGTCTGTTTTGACTTTGAAACCGCACAGCCAAACTTAGGCAAGGTTTCAGTCCCAGTCCGGTGCCAAACAGACTTCAGTTTCTGATTCTTTCCTTTCACTTTCTTTTTCAAGCTACCTCTACCCAGTGGGCGCCTCTTCACTGCCTCAAACGATGCTAGAAAGTTAAAGTTGCAAAACAATATTCATTCAATGCCAGTCGTCAAACACAATGTGGCACCTTCATCGGTTTGGGAACTTGTCGCGAGGGCTGCAGCTTTCTCTTCAATGACCTCTGAGAATACATAAGTTACATAAGAGAATATATAACTACATAATCGTCGGGGTCTATATAAAACAACACCCCAAACTTCCAAAGCAGCTTTCAGTATTCGTTTTCACATGTTAATGGCAAGATCTCAGGCCGCTGCTTCATAGGCGCCAAGTCCTCCTCTTCAGACTCGGTGGCTTCAACCACCCTACTCACAGGCATTGTGACTGGGACCAGGTCCTGGAGCCTAAAGAAAACACTGCACCTGACACATTTCTTTGAGGAACGAATTTGAAAGTGGCCCCCATGCAAAGGCCCTGCACCAAAAAAACTGCCAGCCACTGGAGTCATAGAAGACTGGTTGGTTGTCAGTCAAAGTGACAAACGATGACTTTTGGCCTGAAAGCTGGGCACGAAGCGGGGATTCAAAATCAAAATGCTACTGCCGAGCTTCGGAAGAAATCCCCAATCCACAATGCAACAGAGCCCGGAACTTTGGCACGCACAGCTCCACAAACTGGAAACTATGTGAGCCTTCACGAAGCTCAGACACCCTCACAGAATCATGGACACTCAGGTTCTCACACGAAGTGACTACCACAACTTTGCCATAAACTTCAGTCTTCTCTGCCAGGATGGAAACCTGCTCACGGTTGCATGGCCAGTCTGCAATCCACACGCCAGCGTTGCGGAATAAGCACCTAACAAAAATCATTGCGGCGCTCAGTAATTTAAAGCTACTGGTAGGAATCGCACAACAAAGTTCCATGCAAAACCAATGCCAAGGACTGATTACTGAATCTAAGGAACACAGTGTTCCAATCTGACGTTTTCTGCTCCTCAAGTCCTGTAAGCACACAGCATGGGCGCTGGTCCGGTTGGAATATACCTGGCCCAAAAACTGAAAAGAAAACATGTTATTGATATCTCAGTTTAATGTCTATTGCTGCTTCTGTTGGAACGTGCCCGGCCTTCTTCCATGCGATTGAAACAAAAAAATGCAGAATCTGGCAGCATAAACTGCCCCTGCACGAGCAGCTCCTGGAATGCCATTGTTGTGACTGGCAAACGCACATTTGACTACTGGAAAGGGTAAAAACTGTTGTTTTGCCCTAATGGTGACATGAAAACATGGCCTTCACCTTGTCAGGACTGTAGACCTTGTAGTCGTCAGTGCCAGGGCCTCCACCACGATGGTAATGTTTGGACATGGTTCACACACGGACCAGCTAACTGACACTCAGTGCTTGGAAATGGTTTGCACTGAAC
The DNA here is from genome assembly GCA_963970005.1 of Durusdinium trenchii. Classification (NCBI taxonomy): domain Eukaryota; class Dinophyceae; order Suessiales; family Symbiodiniaceae; genus Durusdinium; species Durusdinium trenchii. The sequence continues at coordinate 1,008 of CAXAMN010022859.1, read as the reverse complement.
TGAGTTGCCTGAATCTGATGCTCCATGATCAACGTGGCCGGCCTCACCGCGGTCCAGGCCCAGATTTCTGCTGTTTAGAAACTGAATAACTCCAGAATATGTCGCCTTGCCTTGTGTCCAATGATCCCGCAGCGAGCCAATGTCTCGAAGGCAGCACTCATTGCTGCTCATCAAAATGGTTAAAAGGACAAACACCAAAAAACGGCTGCAGTGAAATTGCTGGCCACACTCATCGGGCAGCCACAGGCCATGACAATCTCTGACAAAGATGTGCGCTCCCGTTCGCTCTCTCTCTCTCTCTCGAGATCTGAGTCTGGTCTTGTATTTAAAAACAGGAAAGAGGAGAGGAACAAAAAAGATTGAAAGGAAAGTAGAGGCAGTGATCAAGCAAACAAATGAGCAGGCGTGCGTTGTGCTTCCAGTACCATATTCACTTTACAGCAGCAAGTTGTGCGGCACGTTGTTGTGAAATTTGATGCGCTGCTATCATAATTGTTCTACAGTTGCTACATTGTTTTTTGCGTTTTGTAGTAGGACTTGAATTGCAAGAACCATTGGGGTGACACTCTGGGCATCCCACAAGTCAAAGTCACACAGGGGATTGTCACCAAAGTCCAATCACACAAGTCAAAGTCACACAGAGGACTGTTGTCAAAGCTTCAATCTACAATCATGGTCAAAGTCACAGAGATTGCTGTCATCAACGCCCAATCCCACAATGTCAAAGTCACATAGAGGACTGCCATCAAAACCCACCCAACACCCCACCCCCAATTCACTTTCCACCCCCAGTTAGGCAGAAAAATCCTTTGCTTCTTTTAGAAGCGAAGTGACACATGCGTCCACACCCGGGCTTCGCCCGGTCGCAAGATCGCAGAGACCATTGCGCAAAGAGCACCCTGACGTAGAATCCAAAGTGCTGCACCCCTGCATGGCTTCACCAAGGTTCTGCAATTGGCCTCGTTCACTCGGAAGCACGTTGGGCCACTAGCCAAGCAAGGTCCGCCA
>CAXAMN010022858.1:0-20639 GCA_963970005.1 Durusdinium trenchii | reverse complement strand
AAGAGAATAGGGAGACCCCTCAAACAAAGACTGGGTTTGAAGAAAAAATCGACCCACTCGCGGCCCAAGGGGTCTCCTTATTACAACTACTAGTAGCACACCCAGCACGACACCCCTCAGGAGTACTACCCTCCATCCAACAAACATGGAAATGGAACGTGGCTCCTTGAAAACGACTGCTTTCCCTACAAACATCTAATTACTAATGAACAGGATATGAACAGACCGTTTTCACTGCCGTTTTCTCCTTTCATGATTCTTGGACGGAGGGTACATCAGAGGTGACAGAACTAGTTTGAAATTACAGTATGCAATGCCACAAAGTGAATGTAAAACCAAATAGTTTGGATTCGTGGAAGGTCTTCACCGCCGCCAGCAGTTTTCGGCCGCTGGGTGACTGCAGGTACCCAGCAACTTGACAGCTTATGAAACAGATTGAAAAGGTCGAAACTAGCTGGAAGCCTACAACAGAAAGTCTTGAACCGAGGAAACAGCAGGATCTTGAGTTTTGTCTACTCTAATTACTCGTGGCAATGGAAGCACAATGTGTGCAGTGTTGGGAGCAGTGCTTTGGAAGTAAAAAAGAGCTTGCCCTTCCAACTCAACTTCTGACCTTCCAGTCGAACCAATGAATACTTGTCCCAATGAATCGCTGTAGCGAAACGCACAACACAAAAACTTGATGCACTGGCAGAACGCTATACTCTATACCAATAAAAATTCAACGTTGCAGGGCGGCGTATCATATGAAATGTGTCCGTTGTTGTTGGCGTCATGGCCATATGGGTCCCTGGATTGTTTCTTAAATGTTGATGTTGACTGTGTTTTCATGGTTGTTCATCAACATGTTTACATTCACTCACAATGTGGGGGGGTGGGAGGGGGAGACGTTCGTTCGTTCGTCTGTTGAAGAGGATGTTCTTTGGCACCCAACTTTCTCGACCGTCACCGAACCGCCACGAACGGGGCTCCCGGCGCCCATCTGAGGTAATTCCATGACTGTCTTCCCGTGTGTCACGCGACAGTAGGCTGTGAGCAGCGAGAGACGGCCAGGCTTTTGGAAGGGAAGAAGAAATTATCCCAGCAAGAGACCCCAAACAGTGTGTGTGAGGTCTGTAAGCAGAAAGTCTAGAGATCTGGGCGCATTGGGGTCCAGAGACGTGATGATAATGAAGCGAAGGTGGGTGTGAGTGAGTGTGGGTGAGAGGGAGTGTGAGCGCGAATGAGAGTGGGAGAGTGAGCGTGAGCGCGGGTGTGAGTGAGAGTGAGTGTGGGTGTGAGTGAGTGTGAGTGAAAGTGGGAGGGCTGCGCCTGCCACGAAATTTGCACTTCGAGGTTCACCGTGCGCTGTGCCTGCCACGAAATCTGCACTTCGAGGTTCACCGTGCACTGTGCCTGCCAAGAAATCTGCGCTTCGAGGTTCACCAAGTGCTGCGCCTGTCACGAAATCTGCAAAATCTGCACTTCGAGGTTCACCAAGTCCTGCGGCGCCTGCCACGAAATCTGCACTTCATCGAGGTTCACAAAGCGCTGTACCTGTTACGAAGTCTGCACGTCAAGGTTCACCAAGTGGTGCGCCTGCCACGAAATCTGCACTTCGAGGTTCACCAAGTGCTGCGCCTGCCACGAAATCATGCCTGTCACAAAATCTGCACTTCGAGGTTCACCAGGCGCTGCACCCGCCACGATTTCTGCACATCGAGGGTCACAGAGCGCTCTGCCTGCCACGAAATCTGCAAACGAGCCACATGTCCAAAAGTCACGATTCACTGCACCTGTCACGAAGTCTGAGCTCCCCGACGATCACCAACATGTCCGAAGTGCTGCACCTGCCACGAAAACTCCATTTCGAAGTAAAACAGCTCCGATCCCTTGCACCTGTCACGAAAAGTCGACTTTGAAGCACCAAAGCACGAGGTTTCCCCTGCGCCTGCCACGAAAAGTGACCACCATGTACCACAACGAGAACGCAGTCGCTAGAAGCACCCGCCGCCAGCTGCCGGCTGGCAGATTTTGCGAGCCTGCGCAGTCGAAATGCACATGGACGATGTCGAGAGGCATGAATGTACTGTAAATAGCAGCGAATTAGCCGTTCACGGCCGTGCGCTTCTGCGATCTAAGCATCAGCTGCTTTTCACTTACCGTAAGAACCCCTCAGTGTGCCCACACTGTTTGGGGAAAAAAATAGATGCCGGGACTGTCGTGCAGGGAAGGTATATGCACCTAACTGCATGGTGAATGGTGTGGTACGGGACCTCAGTGGCTCTTTCAGGCACTTAGTGGACACTGGTGCAAGATGGTGCAAGACGAATCACGTATCCTGACAAACCCAAAAAGGGCTCCCAATCGGTATATCTTGGAAGGGTCTGCTGGATACCTGGAAAGAAACCTCTGTTTGCAAAAGGATGCAAAAGGTGGAAGTTTCAGACTCTCTGTGACAAGCTGTTATGTGACAAAGCGAGAAGAAATTGAAGAACCGATGGTGCATAACTCTTCGCCTGCAAACAGAATCTCTTTTCAAAATCGCTTGGGCAGGGGTCTCACTCTTCATTACCTTCACCCAACATTATTAATATATCACAGTACGAAGCAGCCCTATATTTTTCTGCCATCGTCGCCACGTCCAGTGTGTAGCACACAGTGCGGGGGTGCCTCTATTGGCATCCACTGAAACACGAAACGAAAGGACACGCGCCCGCATGATGTGGCTGTTACCGCTCAGTGTCAATTGGCAACATGCGGAACTATACTGACCACACAAGGCAAAACCACTCCTATTCCGAGATCTGGTGGGCGTTTGTGTTGAACATCGAGGAATCTGAACAAATCTCAAGAACTTTGGGGTTTCATGTCCCCTGACGACGAAGGCGGTAACCCGCGCACAGCCCCTGCGGAGGCGAAACCAGGCCCCCCTGATCTTGCGTGTCGCGTTGGATTGAATCTCCGAAGCGTCCTGGACTGAACCTCGGCGGATTGGAAAGGGCGGGAGGCGGAAAACGGAAAAAGCGGCCACCGCTGGAATAAGGCCCACGTACTGCTGTAGGATAAGGATGTGAAGGAATATTGCACTAAGAGGATGGTTTCAACAGCTCCCCCAGTTCCTTCAGTCAGAATTCACGATCTGACTCACGCCCCCGACGTCCGGACTGACTACAAAGGCGCCAGAAAACAAAAAACAAATCAGCCTGTGCTGTCCACCCTTCTCCAGGTGCCGCGGACGTCAATACCTGGCGGGTTGGTGTGTTCGCCCCTGCCACCTGCCCAGTGCCCCCCCAACACACACACAAACACACACTCGAGTTCGACATTGTTACGAAAAGCATCCTAACCTTGGTTAACAAAAAATCCCCAAGGAAAAGCAGCCGCAAAGCAAGAACCGATCCAAAGGATTGGTGAATCCCAGGCAGTGGCGGCAGTGGAATGGTTTTTCAGGTTTCATGGACTCACTTGGGGATCATCTCCTTTATGGTTCACTCCCTCCTTGCGGCGAACCACGTGCTGTGAACATAAATCGATGAATCCTGGTGAATGCCAACAGAAGATCTGTATATTGCAAGGCATGATTGACAGGACGGGTTCCCGACGCACACCGGTGAAAACATCTCAGCTCCTCCACTTCACCGTTCCGTTGCGCCGTTGCGAAACACCGATTTCCCACCCGACCAAAATTCTGAGAAGATCAAACATCCCTCCGCCCAAAATGTGTTAAAATATTGAAATAAATAAATAAATATATATATATATTTCATATATGGTACCCCCCAAAAAAAAACTATGTTCACCTCACTTTTGCTGGTATTTGCAATATTTTGTGTCTATTTTGGGAGGCCTTTTGGACCTTGGTTTTTGGGGGTACCATATATATATATACATATATATATTGTGCAGGTAGGTTACATAACTTGTTTGTCCAGAGATTCTAAATTCCGGCATGTTAAATAACTTTGGAAGGAATGCATTCAGAATGCATTCAATGCATTCAGAATGCATTCTTGTTCAAAACCAAGATCCAAGATTCCCACAAGACTCCTGGCTAAAATCTTGGATTGATACAGTGATAAGGATGTTCTGGCAGATCCCAAATCCAAGATTTTCCACAAGACTTCTGTGCAAATCTTGGATCTTGGATCTTGGTTTTGGGAAGGAATGCATTCTCTGGCATTCTCTGGTAGTGACAAAATTGCACTAAGTACATTTTAATATTACTGATTACCGACATTTGTTCCTCATTCAATTCTAAGTATCAACTAATTCAACTCTAATTTACTTCTATGAATTTTAGTGCACATGCAATTTAACTAAGTTCTAAGTCAATTCTTATTCCAATTTAAAATCACGTGTATTTCTATTTAAATTTCTAAGTTGAGTCTATTTGAAGCCTAATTGAACTTTAAATGGATTCTAATTTGAGTATGTAACATAGTTCTACTTTAAGCCTAAGTTGAGCCTAATTGAATTCTAATTTAAGTCTACTTAGCTTAACTTCATTGTATAGACAAATTCTAATTCAGTTTTTATTCTAGTTTACTCATTTCTATTTTAATCCTAATGATGTTTGGCTATTTTAGGCCTAATGGAATTCAAACTTGAATCTAAATTTGAATATGCAACGTGCTTCTAATTTAAATAGAACATGATCCTAATTGCACTTTATATAATTGAAATCAAATTGAGATTGCAAATTAGATCTAGTTCAATTCTCATTGAACTTAGATTCCAATTTAATTCTAAGTCAATACTGTTCTACTAACCAAGCTCTAGGTAAAACAACTCTAATTCAATTCTACCTTAGGTCTAAGTCAATTTCAATTTAAGTAATGGAGTCTTATTCAATGTTTTTCATTCAACTCTAATTTAATTCCAGTCTACTTCTAATTTAGTTCTAGTTCATTCTATGTTGGGTACAATTGTAACTTTGACTCTTCCAATTTACTGGTAATTAATTTCTAATGTTAATGCCTTTATACAGTTCAGATTCAATTGTTTTACACATCTAATTTTACACTATTGTCATTGCATATTAGGTTTGGTTTCTATATGTCTAATTTCATCCTATTTTGATTCTAGTTCAATGCACATGGAATTCTAATTCAGTTTTGGTGTCTTCTAGAGAGTTGGTGTTGCTGGTGGTGAATTTAATTCATTTAAGAAAGCAAATGCTTCTATATTGGAAAACTACATAAAATCTCTCATGTTCAAAGTAACACCACTTCTCTAGAAGTAAATGAGAGTTTCACTCAAATTAAAACTAATTTGAAAACGCATACACTATTAGAATTGAATCTGACTTGTATAGCAATGAAGTTAGAATTAGCTTGTGTCTTTTACAGGATCAGCTCTAATAGTACTAACTACCTAGCTAACCCTGCTAGTCCGGTAAGCGCTACCTTTTGCTCTACCTTGAGAGTCAACGCTACGGGGTCCATGGGGATGAGGTGAATTTCAACACCCCCCTTTACAAGGAGCTACCCGTAGGGAAAATCTCGGGGAGGATAAATTCTAGCGACGAAGGAATCATATTAGAAATCCCTCATCAAGCTCGTGCATGCATTATACAAGGAGAACGTAGCTACCCTAATGTACAGTTTTCGCCTCACTCGGCATGTGGTTAAACATGCTAGGCCCGGGTTAGTGTTAAGCATTGATTAAAAGTTCACTCTCCGACTATGGCAATCCTGTTATGGATGCATTGGGAAGTGAGACAATGAAGTGAAACATCATCTCACAGCGCGTCAGAAGGTGATCTTTATCTCAACACTCATAAGCTGCAAGGCATACCATTTATGGTAGCTATTCAACATCTGCTTAAAGAAATTGTATTCCAAAACGCTCCGTCTCGTCATGCCATCCCTGCCTCAACCACTCCCACAATTCCATGTGATTGGGCCAATAGTTCTCGCCCCATGGGTCATCGCGTTGCCATTGTACTCCAGGAAAATCAAAGGGTTCCAATGGTCGATCAATAGTTCCACGAATGCTGGAAGTCGGCGGCCCAGTTAAGGGTGCATTATGTGACGATGATGCCGAAGCGGATGAAGTTCCGGGTGGCAATGGCGGCGGTGGCACGTTTTGTACATTCCATTGCTGTGGAGCATAAGGTCCTCCTCGAACACTCACCTGCTGCTTATCCTTGCCCTTCCTTTTACGGAAGGTTGCAACCGACTGTAAAGGTCTGTAAGCGGCGGCGGCTTCGGCGTGAGATTGAAATCTGTCGGCCTTGTATGTACCGGAATGCCACTGGCTGTATTGGGTGGCACTTTCGGTGGAGGAACCTTTGGAGGAGGCACCTTTGTTGGTGGGACCTTCGGAGGTGAAGGTTTTGCTGGACGTGGTTTTGAAGCCGGGGATAGGCCGGCCGTTGGTGCATCATTTGGTGCAGGTGGTGGAGGTGGTGATGCTGGGGCCTCTTTCACCGGTACTGACGGTGGATTGGAAGGAGGCTTTGGGATTGACGGTTTTGCAGGAGTGGATGGCGGAGTGCGAAGTGGAGGACCCAAAAGGTCCTTGGGAATGTTGCCACGCTTAGGTGGAAGGTCTTCACGGCTGCGAGATATTGCACGGGCAACTGAACCACGTGGCGTCCCTTTTGCGGGAGCAGTGGAACCTGACGCAGAAGAACTGCCTTGCCCTTTGCCCTTACCGGCAACATCTCCTCGCACACTGGCATCCCGTTTATGGGAGTCTCCTTTGCCTGATACTTGTCCTTGAGCAGGAGGTGCATTCATACGGAATACCGACGAGGTATGCGTCCCTGTTACGGGAGCTGGCGGCTGAGGCACGCCTGGCGGTGGAGTCCGGTTGTCAACCCAAGTTGCAATACGACCAGATTGATCTCGGTCTTCTTTCCTCCTCCACTGCAGCCTCGGTCGTCTGTCTGCATCTCCAATAGTCTCCATATACATCTGCGATCGCTTCCGCGTCAACGGGGGCCTTGTTACAGGTCCTTGAGGAGATGGGGATCCACGCTGTCCAAACTCCAACAAAAGTTCTTCCAACCTTCTGACTTCGTCAGATGACATGTCCTGGCCACAATCGGCAAACTTGGGATAAGGCGTGGCCATGCGCTGTTCGATGTTCATGAAGCCCATCTGTGAAACTGGCTGTCCACGATCGCGTCCCTGCATATTTGCAGACTGTTGCGCGTTTCTCTGATATTGAATGTTTGCATAACTTTCATTCTGCTCTGCAAACTCACTCAAAATCTTGTAAATGCCTGTCGTGTCTCCACGAGGAATACGAATTGAATGAATATCGCCATAGACGTCCGTCGTGGGGATAAAGCCCTGGATCTTGATCTCATCTCGGCTATCGCCAATTACGGCGGCGTATTGTCGGAGTGACATAAACTCTCGGCGATAACTGATCAGAAAGTCCTCGTCGACGCCTTGCTTGAAACAGGTATGTAGGTTGTCAACACCGCATCGAATATACGCGAGCTTGGCGAGGTCAACCCTGTCCAGTCGATCCAAATCACTGACAACCGACTTCCCTTTTGATCTCTGCTTAGCTGATCTCGTGGGTGCCGGTAATTGCAGTGACGCAAACAAGTCTTCTTGCGCTGCATCAAACGCTGTGCATCCTTCTCCGGTTAAGGAGGTGGCGAAGACGTCGTCGCGGTTGAATCGATCGAATACATTCTCATACCCTGATTTCAATGCTTTGCGAAGGCGACTGCGAGCTGCAAGAATAATCTGACTGTCAACTGACGGGCTGCCACGAGCTGGAGGTCGTCCAGACTGTAGGTCCTGCGCGGCAATGCTGTCAAGCATGCTTGTTGCGGTCATGTTCTTGGGCACGCACCCCTGCTCTTGTAGCACCTTTGCACGCCTCATCTGAAGTCGCATAAACTTTGAAATCGGTCCATCTGTTGTATTGCTCTGAAATACTACTCCGCATCGATGACAAGATGCCATTCCTGCTAAGGAAAGTGTCGTACATTTATCGCAGCTGAAAGTTCGAAGATGTAGAAAATATCCACTCTCGATCTGTGGTACAGCTGTATTGCGATTTGCCTCCATCTCTTCCTTCTTTGCGGCACTGCTGCTAGCTGTGCGTTCTTCGGGAGTGGCGTCGCTTGTACCTTCCAAAATGGTGCGTACTTCCGACACTTTTCCCGGGACCAATGTCACATCATCTTGCGGAACACCGACCTCAATGTTCGAAGGATCCAATGCCTGCGGCCTCGAATAGAAAACTTCCGGCTCCGCATTTGCGCGGGCTCGAGTTGCAAATAGAATACACGTATTCGGAACGTGATGGCTGGTAATCACCGCGCCAGAATTTGTGAGGAAAAGATCAACTCCTGCTTCAATCACATCCGGTGTTGAAAAACAAATCTCCACTGGTCGGTCAGCACGAACACCAGATATCGCCTTCTGGTTTCCCAGAGGTTGTGTTGAAAAGAAGGAATTGCCTTTGCTTTTCGGTCCACCGGCTCCACCGCCGGGAATGAGCCCGCTCGCAATAATGGATCGCGCAGCACCTTCATGCGTTCGGTGGTAAAGCCGAGGTGGTATATCGCGGTTCCCGTGCGCTGTCAAACGAGCATTGTACCTGTGTACATGGTCAGGACGGCAGTAGATTAGTACTGCTAGCACTTCATTTGATCGCGTCTCGAGAACGTCGTCAGTGTGGCCTTGTCCACATCGGATCTTGACGGGGGCGGCGAAAAGTTCGAGCTGCTCGTTCACACGAGAGTCGTACACGCATTGAAATTCGAAACGATCTTTGTTGTCATAAATAGCCATCGAAATCAACTCAAAAACATTCATAGAATCAGCATAATCAGGGAATTTGGCCTTCGCCAAATCTAGTAGTTTGTAAATTGGCAAATAACACGCCGGATCATAAATACTGACGTCTGGGACGTGTCCACGAAGAAGACCAGAAATACCGCGACGAACATGATGTGGCCAGGAGCAGCACCACTCCCAAGGCCCATGATGATAATCCTCATATACATAATAATACCTATGGCCAGTAACGTGGTACAGCACGTACTGCTTGGCGTCGCGGCCCAGCTCATCCTCGAGGAGTTGGATGTTGCCATTCCCGATGGCCTTGAGTAGGTGATCCGGGTAAGGATACCTTCCGAGAACCTCTTCAACCTCGACCTGCATATTTTTGTACTCGGGGTTAGGCTTCGTCTCGCGAACGAGAACGCCCTTCCCTTTTCCAGAAAATTTCAAGTCGGGGTTGTCGTTGTTCTCAGGTGCAAGAAAGCTCCCCGTTACGGGAGCGACCGAAGGGGTGCCTTGTCCCTGCCCTTTGCCTCGCAATCGCGGCAATGGTGGTCTCGAGTCAGATGAAGACGCTTGACCCTCTGCGGGTTGGTCCGCGTCCGTAGGGATCATAGGAACATCTCCGGTTGCACCTTCTTCAACAGTCGTTTCATCATCAGCCAAAACATCAAGAACCTCGGCCTCGATCTTCGCCATCTGTGGATCAGGTTCTGGTGCTGTCGGCAAGGCATTTACGCCTGCGATACCAGTATCAGGCCCAGGTACTTCGTCGGTTGCGCCTGTATAGCTATCGGGCATCTCAACGTCCGCGTCGGTTTCCTCAACCTTCGGCTCGACTTTTACGTCGGCTGTCGCAACGTCATCCATCGGCTCGTCCAATGCGGGCTGTTCCTCCGGTAGCTCAATAACAGGTACAACATTGATAAACTGCAACACATCTTGAGGATCTTCGCCTTCCAGGTTAACGGAGGCCTTGAGCTCTTCGACTGACACGTCATTCGTCTCAAAGGGGCTGTACGCTTGTACTTCCTCGACAGTAAACTGCCTGCTCTTCCCCAACGTCTGTTGCATTCGCGCGTTTCGCTGTTCAACAAATTCATTGATAAGTTGTAAATACGATTCCGGTATTTTGACTGTCGCTGAGGAATCCCAACTGTATTTAAATCTTCTCACCCTGTTGAGCGCGGCAATTCCCTCTCGGGAAGCTTCAACGACGTTCACATGGTACGACAATTTGACAATCGAGGTCACATAGTTCACGAAGCGATCGATGTTCTCCTGCGTCTTTCGCATATGCCATTGATCAACTTTATCGGATTGGTAAACCAGATTGTCAGGCTGGAATCGGTGTATGCCGAGACTCTCAATGATGTCGTTGATTTCTGCCCAGAAAATATCGACAAACGAAGGCAACTCAAAAAGATAAGAAGATATTCCACATATACAGCAGAGCTCGTCGGAGATCTCCTTGCATTCGGCTAACAGTTTAACGTTGCCAAGGATGCGCGCCTGCGTACCGAGTCTGTCGGGATTTGCAGCCTCATAGCGCCACGTAGAATCATTGGGCGTGATTCCGTTCCTGCCGACGAGGTCGTTGCCGTTCCACCAAATTAAACCAAAGATGCGCGGGGTATCCCTTGCGGGATCCCTCATGTTGAGCAAGGCCCTCGCATTTACGCGAGCAACAGCAGCCTTGTACTCTGCCATTAAACGAGGTAACTCAGCACCCCATACGATCTTGACCTCGATGAAGTCCCAGTCTCCGCCGAAAGCGACATTGAACTCTTGTAACGGCTCATAGGCTGTACGACTTCGCTTCCCGTTAAGGAAGCACAAAATAGAATCGGTGACGATGACCACGGCCTTCCGGCGTTGCGTTTCCGCAAGCACATTCAGGTGACCAAACGCAGACGGATGAATGGTTGTAAGGCCCATCATTGATTCCGTAAATATGTAGTCACGCACCCAACAATCGTACAACATGACTGGATATACTGCACGCAGCAGTTCCACCAATTGGTCGTGGTGCTGTTTCGAGCCCTCTTCGGTCAATAGCATACCTTGATAAACTGCGTATGCAATAAACTTTGTCCAACGCGACTCCGTTTCCGGAGAGTGGTTGACCGATAAATACCTCTCGATGGGCTCGTTGCTATACTGGTCCCACTCGATCTGCAGCAGGTCGTCCTCCGTCAGGTCGCCCATGGCTTGGCAACCCGATGAAGGGTGCTTGGCGAGCGAAGCACCGACCGCGCGAGAAGCAAGTGACCTAAGCAGCACCTTAGTTCGTGAACTGTGACGTCGAGTGGAAGTAGTATGAGGTATGTGAGAATGGTGGAGGTGATAAGTGGAGTAGGTGTGGGTGTGAGTATGAGTGTGAGTGCAAGTGCGGGTGTGAGTGGTGGTGGCGCATGCGGCATGAACAGTGGGCTCCTCAGTACAGGGTTGAGCATACACACGTGAACACAAGTTCCTAAACATGGTGTGTATCTTATCAGTTAATTTAAATGTGTACCCTTCTGCATCCCTAAGTGCCTTACCACGTGACTGAGCGTGTACATGCTGTCCGTCGCACCTAAGCTGTTCGAGAGCAGCAAACGCCTCAATGTCGGATGCAACTGTCCAACCCTTCTTAATTGGTGTCCCATGTTCGTCCGTCACCCCAACTTGACACCCATGAAGTTTGTAGTCAACAAGACGATACTTACGTTTAAAGTTCTTCACACTTTTCCATTTCCAATATTCACAAAATGAAGGAAGCTCAAATGAAATGGTGGGTTTAACAACGGATATGCCTTCAAGAAACTTATCAGCGTTCTTAAGAAGGGCAGCGAATTTCTTTTGATGCTGTTGTATCCTTTCTTTCCCACCTGGCAAGTCCTTATTCACATTGTTCCATGGGCATCCTCCCGTACATGGAAGTGAAATGTGGACGTGCACGTTACATTTGCCATTTTCCTTCCAAAACTGAATTGTCTTTTGTGTCATTTGTTCAACGCATTTCCTTGTCGTGGCGTCCTCATTTTCAGTAACCCTAAAGACAGTACATCCTTTAGAAGCGGCCCTTTGTTGTCCGAGCTTGGAGTCAGGTGAACAACACCATTCGACCATGAGCCTTTGTTTTGTCTTGGGTTGCTGACTGGGCAGTGCATTGCCCCCCTGATCCAATTCCTCATTGTCAGAATTATCAGGGGTTGAGATGTCGAAGTACTGCGCAGGATCGCCCCTTGAGGGCGTCACGGCCAAGGAGTTACCCTTGCTTTTGGGTTGTTTGTAGGTATATGGCACCATGTTCAACATATACAGTGCTGAATTCCATTTCTGGGGGGAAGTAAAAGGTTTGGTAAGAACATCCGCAGCTTGATGGAGGGTATTCACATTTATCAAATCGAATTGGTCACTATCAAAGGTTTCCTTTAACCAGCTAAATGAAACACGTTGAGTACGGTCAGTGTGACGCATGTTGACAGAGTTACCATTAGAAAGGATGGTGATGGTAGCTTGGTTGTCCTCCATAAAACGAATAGTAAAGCATGGTCCTAAACGAACTTGAAGGTGGTTAACATTAGCAACACTTTCAGGACCATCATGGAGAAAACCGTACCTAATCTCATCCAACTCGCGATCGATTCGAGCGATCGACACGGGTTCGTGCAACGTAGGCGCCTTCGGCTTGGCAGCTACGCCAGCTCGACGCGTTTTGGCCTGGGGCGGACACTTAGGGTCGCTCATAGCGATCAAGTAATTGAAAAGCGATAGCGAGGGTAGGCCTTGAGCACGAACAGCGTGATTAGCGGCAACAACTTCGGCTTCCGTACTAGACATAGCAGTGGCGGTTTGCTTCTTGCTAAACGCATTAATAGGCCAATAAGTGTTGGGTCCTACTAATGCCATAAACGTTCCAGTAGTACTCTTGTTGTCATATTCCCCTGCAAAGTCTGCGTCAGCAAAAAGCCAAAGTTGACATTCTGAAAACTTATCGCCCATGAATCCCCGCATGGTCATGTCTAATGAACAATTAATATATGAAATTAACCTATGCAACGCTGCATCACAATCAGGTGACCATTTTGTAACCCTTGAAGCTAATGACTGAGTCGCTCGCAACAAATCATAGCGCGCCATACGCGCTGCGAACAAAACTTTCATAAGGATCCGGCTGGCAATCCCTTTCAAACGACCCTCAGGCTGCTCCTCGTTTTCACGAGGTCTTGCAATTCTAAGCTCATGAAACGGAGTGGAAGCTTTCCTGAGGTCCTTGCGTTTGACCTTAGCTAAATCGCAGTATGCATCTACGCATGATGATAAGAAATCGTGCATATCATAATATACACAGTTGACTTGCTTGCGCATGCATTCACCTTTGACGACCGGGAGGTCAGACATGTTGGTGAACTTTTGTGCACGTGCAGCTTGTTTAGCTGAAGTCTTGTTTCTTACTCCAGTTTTCTTTTTAACAGCCATGGCATACCCTTCTGGGTACTCTATATCGGCTTGCCGGTTAGGGCAGCACTGAAAGACTGTTTTGCCTGTCCACCAGCCCCCCTCGTTAAAGGCACCATTGACGGTCCAATCATCTTGCACCTCAGTGTCCTCGTTGTCCTTGATGGTTGTCCTTAGTTCAAGGAAGTGCTGGCAAGGCACAGTCAGACCTTGGTCCACGGGAACAAATCTTCTTTTCCTAGGATACACGTGATGTCTAGTATATGTGTTTTGTTCCTCATCATAAGACCAATAGTCTTCAGTTCGCGTTTGTGCGGCAACGGATTTACCCGTGCTGAAGATGTCATAGAATGGGTGCTCTTTGATGTCGAGTTTGATGTTTCGTTCTTCCCTATGCTCGCATCCGAAATACCTATTGAAAGGTTCTGGTTCATCAATGTCAATCATACTAGAAATTGCCTTCCATGCCGTTTTGATCTTCTTGGTGGGTGCAGCGAGCTTGAGGTCGTCTACATAGACAACAAGAAGTGCATCAAACTCTGGATGGTAGAAAACTGAACGCCAAATCTCTTTCAAGACGGATTGCCATCCCTTCTTACCAATTTGCTTTTCGAAGTACGCTTCCCAAATACCACCACTATCGGGGTGTCCGTACAAAGCTAACAACATTGGTACTAAAGGATCATTATATTTACCTTTCCAACCCTTAGGCCATCGATCCTTAGGAAGTCTCAACCATGTCGGCACGCCGGTGAAGGCGGCTTGGGTATATGCTTGCCGAGCATCCGCTTGTTCCTTAGAATACCCAGGCTGAGATCCGAACGCATCTAAGATCTTGGCGGCTTCCATCGAAGCGGGTGAGGATGACATCTCAGAGAAAATAGCATAGTCAGAATTCTCATCAAACACATTGTTACCTTGAAAACATGATCTACCCTTATACTTTCTTTGAGGGTTTCCTTCTGGCAACTCACTACCTTTAAGAGTGCATATTTCAAAGATTCTACCAATATGAACCTTCTCACCTTTTCTACGTGCCTCATCAACCACACGTCTACACTCCGTGACCCGTTCCTGATCCCATGTCTTCTTGTTTAGAAGCTTATCCCACTCCTTATCCAATGATGCCTGAGCTTCCTTGGACGCTGCGATCTCTTTCTTGTTCAACACTTTAGCTACAGCAGCAAAGCAGGATTGGAACTTGGGTTTGACAAGGAGTTGAACAACAGCGGCAAACAGACTAGCGTTAGCTTCGTCAGTAAGTTCTTTGATCTTATCCTCTACTAGCTGTCGCATGTCGCTCCGGTGAGGTTCATATACGTTATGTTCTACAGGCATAGCGGGAGCGGCTACCATAGCTGGGGGAGTTTCACTTGGGCTTCCTTCTATGGAAGCTTTCTCCACAGCCTCAGCTTCTTCTTTCTTTTCTTTTCGAGTTCCAATTGGTAGTCGTCCCACGCTTTCTTGCGTTGTTTGTGACTCAAATTTTGCCATAAATCGGTTGGGAATCCCGGAACCCTCTTTGAACCTTTTCTTTCTTTGACAAGTCGAACACCATCGTAAACGTAACCCTTTGGAACTGGTTTTCCGTCAGGAAACATGTGAGGGTTAACAGATGGGTCATAATAAAGTTCAAACAAGGTTGGTTCCCTTTCTTTCTTTTCCTTCCCTTTTTCTTTTGGCGGCTCAGCTTCTACGCTGGCTGGTTCCTCTACCACAATTTCAGGAACATCTGCTTCACCTTCAGGCGCCCCTGACCGAGGATCTGGAGGACCATCATCTGGAGGAGCGTCGTCGTCCTCATCATCATCGTCATAAGCCTCAGGCTGGTAGTCCAGATCTTGAAGGTCAAGGATTGGCTTTTCCTTGAACTGAAGAGGGAAGATAAAATCTCCATCTGGAAGGGCGACGCGTTTTGTCCGGATCGTTTTAAGATGCCCTTCCTTCAGGAAATATTCAAGGCTATCAACATTAGCAACCAAATACTCTCCCCTCCAAACATGTCCTGCCTGGATGTTATATCCTAAGAAAACGCCTCTCTTGGCATTGGGGGCAAACTTTCCTCTCTTTGGTTCGTACTTACCTTCCCAAAAGAACAGAAGACATCCAAAAGGAAGTTGCCTACCAAGAAATCCGTTTTCAAAGCGAAGTGCCCATGGTGGATCACCACCATTCAATTGTTTTACAATGTTTATGGCCATCGCATGATGTTTGGAGGCATAAGGCCACAAAGAAAGAGGCATGTTGGCCTGGAGGAGGTTGGAGCGCGCCCCTTCCAAAATGGTGCGGACTTCACGCTCAACAACCGCTTTGGTGGAATGTTGATATTCAACAGAAGTCTGGTGCTTGAAACCAAGTTCTTCTATGGCATCCAGCATTTCTGGAGCGTTGTCGGTATACACTATGCCAACAATATCAGAAGTCTTCAGAAAATGTTTAAAAGCTTTCACAATGGAATCGGCTGTTTTGTTTTCTGAAGGATAAACACATCTGTATTGAGTATAAACATCTTTGATCACCAACATTGACGTTTGGCCTTCTATCCCTTCTTCAATATCCTTGGGAATAACATGGTCGCACACTATGTGGTCGCCAAACCCACGCGCCAGAACATGTTGTGATCCGCCTACGCTTCTACCGTAGGGAGCAAGCATTTTAGCTTCGCTACAAACATCGCAGTAGGGATTCTTTGGTCGATGTGTGAATTGATGCGCCCCTGATTTTGCTTCCTTTCGAAGTTGCTCTTCGGTCTTCTCCCCTGCTACGGGAACGTCTTCAAAATCAAAAGGAACCTCAACTTCTGGGTCACTGTCCTCTTCGTCCTCCTGTCCATCATCGGCATTGGCATCTACGCCAGCTTCGTCAGCCTCCTCTTGGTCTTCCTCGGGTTCGGACTCATGGCTGGCCATGGCGTAGCCCTGGTCGATGGTGAACTGGTGGATGGAATCGAGTACCTTAGTAAGGCGAGTCCTCAGTGATTCAGGAATTGAGAATGGGGTACATGTTTCATCAATATATGGAACCCTACCTTGCAATTTGAATTTAACGCATTGTCCATCAGGTCGAAGAAATATGGGAGTAGTGTCCTTTCCCCAAACAAAATCATATCCCTGTTCTAAGCACCTCAAACCAATTGAAAGTGCAGAGGGAGTACTTTGGAGAATGTAGGGGTTGAAGGATTCACATAACCCTGGCAAGATCACCTCTACTACTTCGTCAGCAGTGATAGGTCCATTGGCAGTAGTAAGGGAGATTGGTTCGTTGGATTTGAATATCTTGGTGGCCCTGTTGACTGTCTTAGAGTCCTTACCTACGATGTCCTGGTCAGTGCCAGTGTCACCCAGCCACTTCTCCATACCAACCATGTTTGGCATCGCTGTTAAGCGAGCACATGACGGCACCTGTTCTCCGACGACTGTTCTGCACTTCGTGCAGCACAAATCATCGGGGCCTTCTGGGGAATGTTCACAAAGGAAATCACACGCAGGCTCCTCGGTATCCATCGAAACGAGCATCTGCCTAAGTGACTCCGCTGCCAAAATGGCGTCCTTAGTGTCACACTCGCGGGACTTTGGGCATTCCTCAGTGGTCCGGAACAGGTTCCGCTTCTTGCTCTTATTCACTACATGCCGGTACATTTCCTTCCAAACAGGAAAGGTGTGTACCTCCGGTTCTAATTCAAAACGAATTCTCTTCTCTTGCACAACACGGAAAATTGACTTTCCAGTCCAATCAAATTTCTGTTTCGCGTTTGGGTGTTTCTTCCAATTACCCTTGATTGTCCTACTCTTTCCCTTTGAGTCAGTGACTACCATGGTAAACTGGTCTTCCAACCTAGATGACTCAACTGGACAGGATTTACGTGTTGGGAGAAACGACCTGTGCCTAGGCTTCAAATGGTGCCTAATCAACTCATTGCCATCTTTGGAGAATTCCCAGTAGTCTTTACTCTTTTGGGTCCAAGTTGCGGTTGCTGCTAAGCAAGACATTGCGAAACCTGTTTGAATACATGGACTGGCCTTTGGACTTTTGTCCTTCTTTTCCCGTTTGCTCTTTTTGTCCTTTTTGTCCTTCTTGGATTTCTTGTCCTTAGACCTTTTAGCTGCGGGCGAGGGACTCCTTCTGCGCGGGGCTGGTGTTGCAGTGTCTCCGTGTTTAAACGGGCATTTGTCACCCCTTTTGCAGTTGCCCTTTGCAAAGAACCTGCATGGCTTGTCAGATTTCCTCCCTCTACTGGAGCTTCTTGATGAGTTCCTTGAACTGGAGCGGGAAGTGTGTCTTGACGAACTTCGAGATCGGCTTGACCTGAACGATGAACGGCTGCTCGGACTTGCGCTACGCGAACGAGACGACTCCCGACTAAGGGAGCGGGGACGGGCGCTAGAGTCGTGTGAGTACTTGCATTTGCTCCCGTACTTACACTTACCAGTTTTGGCATACTCATAGCATTGATTGCTTCCGTCACCCTTTGTGCTTCGTTTGCCATAACTTGGGCTTCGCGTGCGCTTGTCGTGCGGCGCCGGGTTCGCGAACTTTGCCGCGTGTGATTGTGATATCTTTTCGCGATTGGTCCTGAGCCTTTCCCTGTCAAGGTAACGTCGAACAGAATTGATAAGAAATTCATAGCTTCTGTCGTTACTTCCCTCCGGCGCTCGTTCATAAACATCAAGGTCAAATCTGAGCTTGCGGGACTTCCTAACCTCTCTATAAAACAAATCCTTGAGAGTTGCCGGGTCTGGGACATGACTCATTCCGGTCAGAACACTCTCCCATTTCCTTAGAAAGGATTTCAAGTCGTCGCTATCAAGCGAGATCTTGAGGAGGTCCTCAGTGCCATACAGTGCACCCGCTTCTTCACTGGTCTTGAAGTGGACTTCAAACATGAGCAACACCTGACGACCACGGACGATCCTACCTTGCTGTGCCTCAGATTCCTTATAATTAAGGATCTGCTGAGACAGTTCACCTTTGGCAACCTTAGTTAAAGCAGCAAGTAGTTTCGTGTCTAAGGTCCGAAACTTGCCTGGGTCAGCCAATTCGGAACAAAGCTTGGCTTTGTCTTCACGAACAGCGTACACCTCAAGCACCCATGCGAACGCAGCGTCTGGGTCATCGGACGCGGACCGTATCGCTTCGCGAACAGCGGCCCTCCAAGTGCGGTACCTATCAGGACTTGGGAATTCGGGAAGATCTATCTTATCAGCCTCCTTTGCCTTGGGTTTGTCAGAGTCTTTGCTCTTAGCGCCCTTAAACCCTTCTAGCAAGGCCTTCTTGATGATTTCCCCCAAATCTTGGTCTTGTGGAGTTCTTACCTGAGAAGCCGGCCCTTCGTCCTTGCGATCATCCTTAGTCTTTGTTGCTTCCTGATTAAAGGAGCTTTTGTACAAAGGATCATCACTGAAGTTATATTGTGCTGACTTCTTCATGTACTCCGTCCACGGATCCGGTTGTTTGAATTGTTGCCTGTCCGTAGAGGCCGTTGCCTGTTCCGCTGCGGGCGCCCCTGTCCCTGAGAACATTGATGGGAATCCAGTGTTGCGCGTGGACGCTGTTGCATCCATAGCCGTCTTTATAGGGGATCCGCCTTCCTCACGGGGCTTACCGTCTAAGGTTGCTGGAACAGTGCCTTCCGTGCGTAGAGGTTCAAAAGATCGCGGTTGACCAATTGGGTGAGCGTCTTGTCGAGCAGAAGGTGTAAGTGGCTCAGGATATTGCGGCCCTGGCTTAACGGGGCTAGAGGATTGCGCCTTGCGCTCCGCTTCCTTGCGTTCCTCTTCCCTGTCTGTCAAGGACTGTACAACACGTCTGAGCTCGTCCATTTCACCCTTCAACATTGCATTGTCCTTGCGAAGCTCAACTATAGTTTGCTCTTGCGTTTCCCGATCAACCTTATATTGCTTATTTGTTGTCTCCATCTCATTGACAAGAGTTTTGATCTTTGCCTGTGCAATTGCTAACGAACTGTCCAGTTGTTCTCGCTTGAAGTCAAGCTCTATGGCGATCCGGGATTCTTCAGCAGACGAATGTCTTGCCTGATCCTTTGCCTCTAGAGCTGCCTTCAGCTTAGCCTCCTGTTGCTCAACATACTGGTGATGTTCAGTTCTCATTTTGTCAACAAAAGCATTGCCTTCTTCCGCCATGGCATTCTTTTCCTGTACAACTTTCTCATGAGCTGCTGTCGCCTGAGCTAGCCGCTGCTGAAAATGTTCCCTTTGCTCCTCCAATGTACCTTGCAACCGTTTGATTGCAACATTGTCTTGCTGTTGGACCATTTGCTGAACACTTTGTTCCTGCTGTTGGGCCCTTTGTTGAACATTCAACATTTCCTGCTCTGCGGCAGCCTTTGTTGCCGCTATAGATTCGGAAGCTTCTCTTTCGTAAATACTCCTGAAGCGCAATGCCTCGATTTCAGCTTCCCTCCTGGCTTGTTCGCTGAGCAAAAACTCATGTTGTTGTAACTCCCGTCGTAGTTCTTCGTCGTTTGGCGTTGCATTCAGGTTGACGACGTTGAGCCGAGTCATTGCCAACAAGTTGTTTACTGTTGGCGCACCAGCTACGGTGGCTGACGGCATACCTGCTAGGGTAGCTTGTGTCGCCTCTTGAAGAGTAACACTACCACCACTATTTAGCATCTCTTGGTACACCTCCGAAGCAACCCTTGGATCCATTGCAGCCACTTGTGCAACCGCTTGTTCATGCCGTTGAACTGCATCCAAACTATTGGGCACACTCGGAACTATGTCAAAGCCACTTCCGTAGGAGTTTGGTGGGACGTCGTCATCCATCGGGTCCATAGCTCTAATCTAGCTAGCCTACGGCTGATAACCTGTATTTTACAGGATCAGCTCTAATAGTACTAACTACCTAGCTAACCCTGCTAGTCCGGTAAGCGCTACCTTTTGCTCTACCTTGAGAGTCAACGCTACGGGGTCCATGGGGATGAGGTGAATTTCAACAGCTTGAAATCAAATCAGAATTCGGCTTGCATTGAATCCCAAGTAAATTAGAATCTATAGTGATAGACATTTGAATCAAAATAGAATTTACAAATAATTGAAATAGACTCAAATTTGAATTTGAATATAGAACGTAGAGTAGAGTTGAATAGATTGGAATTTAAGTCTAATTAGAATTAAACTTGAATTTAGTTATTTAGGGTTTGCAATTCTTTGCCTTCTGATTATGATGTACTTGCTCAACTGCATTCAAAAAGAGCAGTACAATTCACACCCTAAAAATGGTTTTGCATGGGGGTTGCAATGAATTAGATTACTCCATCCAAGAACTGTTTAGTAAGCACATAACCTTATGGACTTGGACATTTTTGTAGTACAAAGTTAAATGAACGCATATGCTTACCAACTGCACACCAGCACTCAGAAACATAGGTTTCTTTGGGGTGGCTAGCATATATATATAGTATATATATACATATACCAACATTGGAGTGTTTTA
>CAXAMN010022857.1:0-20688 GCA_963970005.1 Durusdinium trenchii | reverse complement strand
GAGTGTGAAGGACGAAATATGGAAGACAAGAGAGAGAGAGAGAGAGAGAAAGAGAGAAAGAGAGAGGGGGAGAGAGGGGGAGAGAGGGGAGACATGAGAAATAAACAGAAAGTCGAAAGTCTACGTCAACAACCCTGTTTTCTGCCGGGTTTATAAGGGGGTCTGGTGACTGGTGGGTATGGATTCGCAGGCCGATTCATCGGATGTTGGGCAGAGTGAACCATGTTCTGAGGCCATTGCGGAAGTCTTCTCCCGCATCGACCACAAGTTTGACTTGATGTGCCTTGGCTACAGCGGCTAGTGTACCTGTTTTCAGGAATCGAGGGATCCAATCATGCCAATCTTCGCCTACATGTTTTTGTGTTGTGCATCGAGGGGTACTTTCGGCGAGCTGCTTGATGAAGAATGTAGATTTAGTGGCACATTGGCAAATTGGCAAAGACAGAAACCGCTGCCTTAGCCTCCTTGTTAGCTCACTATACAGACTTCTGCAGATCTCTCAAGGTGACTGCCAGGAAAAGCTCACAGGCCACTGCCAGATGGGCAGTATCATTTATCATTCAATAAAGTTAGGATGAGACACTTTAATTGGAGTTTCGGAAATAGTTAGACACCTAGCTATATATATATATAAATAAATTGTGCATGAATAGGATTCGTAGATGCCATCAAGGTGCGCGTAAAAGTACATGGCGGACCATGCCGCAAATCACCACAGATCACATCACCAACGTCCCAGTTTGTGCCAACCACAGGATCCACCCAGCCTGCTCTGGAGATGGCTGATTTAAAGACCCTCTTGGGCGTTGCTGCGAGGTACTCAAAGCGTGCCTTTGTGCACCACTATGTGGGCGAAGGCATGGAAGAGGGCGAGTTTTCTGAAGCTCGTGAGGACTTGGCCGCTTTGGAGAAGCTCGGAAGAGACAGAAGAGATCTAAGATGTCCCTCATGCATTTGAGAAAGTAGCTGCAGATCAAAACCGTTGTTCTAACCTCTTGGTTTTGTCCTCTTGGTCTTTCTCACTGAGGAAAGACTACGAGGAGGTCGGCATTGAAACAGCTGAGGGCCACTGGGATTTGCATTCAGTCTCGACCGAAGTACCGAAGTACGTGGCGTCAACGCCACGGAGGACGATGCGCACAGACTGGGCACACAGATGACGATGCCGAATTCTTCGCCTGTTTTTGGAAGTCGACTCTGTGCACGGTCGATTTCCGCTGTCGAAATGGCCTTTTTCGATCCCCTGTGATATTTGAGTCTTGCCAGGCCCCAAGATGGATGCCCCTTTATATAAAGCTAAATATTAGGAATCATAGTGCGTATTTAACAGCCATACAACCTCAGAGATGCATGTGCTTTGCTTTGTATTGTGGCCATAAGAGTGACCGGTTTTCACTGTCATCAGAATGCTGAGCGATCGCACTCCCCCATGTCGACAGGTGAAGGCGAAGAAGAAGGCTATGGTGATGAGTTCTAATTCGTGTCAGGAAGAAGAACTTCCCGTTTGCGGCTATGACCAGCTGACGGAAAGAAGAGAGTGCCTCTTTGTGCCACATGGCCAGGCCACACGTCTTTGGGCTTCTTCTATAGAGGCAGAGCCTAGTACACCCTCTTTGAGCTTCCAACTAGGAACCAATTGCGATATTCGTTTTCGGTCTAACCTGGGTTTGCGGTGCCCATGGTTTCCGTAGCTCCGTAGCTGGGTTGACGCCACGCCCCTCGGGCGCTGTTTCTTCCTGAGGTTTGCCAAGCGTGCAGA
The DNA here is from genome assembly GCA_963970005.1 of Durusdinium trenchii. NCBI lineage: Eukaryota > Dinophyceae > Suessiales > Symbiodiniaceae > Durusdinium > Durusdinium trenchii. The sequence continues at coordinate 18,929 of CAXAMN010022857.1, read as the reverse complement.
GTTGCTCTTGAAGTTGAAGAGACCGTGTGCTTGCATTGCTGGAGACCCAGGTGGATTGAAACGTAGCTTTGCTGCTTTGCCTTAGAGAAGCTTCCGCAAGTGGTGTTGGCCCACATTGGATTCGGCCAACATGTTTTGGGGGGTGTCTCCTCATTATGAAACTCATGTGTGCCATGGTCCAAACACTGGCTTGCATCGGGTTGGAGGGTAATTACGGTAGGGACTAGAAATACAATAGGGACCCTTGGCAACGGAAGGATGACTATCCCCATAGAAAGGGTCTTGACCATGGCACATTTGGATGGCAGGAGCGGGTTTCTGGATTGGACATAAACACCGGGTTGTCACGGGTTGTCTTGTTTTATCAAGCCAACCTTGGAAGTTAAGCAACACCATGTTCGAGTACCCGCAAACTACCTGGGAAAGACCTCCGCATCCGCTACCAACAACAGTTGTTTAAACGAACAGGGCCAAGGCTTCCAGTTGAGCAACCACGGTTGCTAGCACCTCGAGAGGTCATGGGTTTTGTTGGTTCCTACGGGCACTTGGGAGGTCTACAAGAGTCAGGGTCCCGTCGTGTGCTTGTGCTACGGGTGTTCTTTTTAACATCAAGATCCCAGTCCAGTCCTTGGGAGCAGGTGCTTTTTGGAAGCACATGCTTTTGGGCACCCGTTTTGTTGGTATCCCTGAAAGAGCCCAAGACGTAGGTGAGGCTGCTTTCAATGGTTCCTAGCAGCGATCAAGCACTGATTGCAGTCTTTGTAGTGGGAGTGGCCCACTATCACCTCAACACCCCCCGGTGGAATTCGTGCTCCTTTTCGCCGCGAGACCATCCGCTCTGGCTCGCCCGAGTGCGGCCGGCACGCGCCATGGGCCAGTGTGCTCCGTATTTCCATTGTGGCTCCAGCTTTGTGCAAGATGTCAGGCGCATGAGATTTTGGGATTGGGACTGAGATCCATTGAGGGAGTTTGCCCTTTCTCCCATGAGCAGTTTAGCCCATTTAATAAAATTTGGAGGGTTTTCGGTTGTCGGAGTATCGGAGTAGCCGATTTGGTGTGCAGTTTGAGCCCAATCTCATGCTCCACCACGAGCCGCTGGATCATTTTACTGTTATAAACTATATCTATATCATCCTATCTCTTCAGATTGCCTCTGGCAACCTAACTCACAAAGAGCTGGCCATCCCACTTACCATCCCACACCCCAAAGCACGGTGGCGCCACGTAAAAAAGCCCACTGCCCAAAGCGGCCGACGCGCGTCCACAGCTCCACTCCAGGAGCTGCGAGGGAGGCTTCCACTCGGTGACCAAACAGCACCTGGAAGCGGCTTTGGCTCGCTTCAATGAGGTCGGTGCCACCTCGGCGCAGTCCCTTGGTGTGTGACCGTCCCACGGTCCGACCCACGGAAGCAACCGGGTAGATGGCCGAGGCAGTGATTTTTCAGCAGCAAAGATGGCTCAAGCAGTGGGGTCCCACGTCATTTGCGAGTGGGTACAGATACAGCTTTGATCCTTGGGGGTTTAGCCTACTCACTCTTGTTGATGTATTACAAAAAGGAAGGCACACCGTCTGTTTTGCCATATTGTGTTCTTGCAGTCTTGCATTGACAAAATTGTTGAAGCTTCTGAGTTGGTTCCAGATCTGGGCAAAACATGAGAGACGAAAGTCAACAAGCTTAGGAACTAGTGCTGTAACCACACGAGCTGCACAAACTTGGGTGAGAGTCGTTCCTTTGGTCCAGGTTGGACACATATTGTTGAGATTGGTTGAGTCTTTTTTTCAACACGTTTCAAATTCAGCTGGTTGTGGGCTCGAACATGAAGATTGCACTGAGAAGGTCTTGGCAGACAATGCCCGAATTGCAGTGACAGGATTCTCCAATCGACAAACCAAGTTAAACATTCCAAGTAATATGCCGTTATGACTTTTTGTGACAGCTTCAACATGTGTTCTATTCTTGTACAAAACAAAGTTGTTCATGGGGAGACCCCAGAAGTAGTCCAGACTAGTGACTCTAGTGACTCTAGTGTCTCATATCTTCCATGGTTTTGACTTTTTCCTTGGTGCGGTTGATCAGAAGATTCTCCAGATTCTTTTGGTCTTTCCACAATTAAAACAAGCTGAAACCCGGGGGTCCCGTGCCCGTGTCCTGTCACTGAAACGGTGGGAAACGGCGCGAAACCGGTGCCAAGGTCCACTCTGAAAGGGGGTGAAGCGTGGAACCATGCTTTCAGCGGCTCGGGCGATCCCCATGTGGTGTTTGTATTAGATGGTGGATGTTGAGTCTTTGTTGGTATCCGTTTAACATCTGAAACACAACATTCATTCCGATGATGAACCAAGATGACCATCGATCTTGGGACAATTTCATTGTACGACAATTCGTTTTGGGCATGTGTTTGATTGAGAGGAAGGTCGAGAATTCCATTTGGGAAACCGAGCTTGACTTCTTGACCAGAAGATCTCCAGCATGGCTGTGGGGAACTTGCCAGGATTTGCATGCAAGGTACTTTCTCAAAGAGGGAGCAGGTTGGTCGAAAACAGTCGAGAAACCAGAAATAGACTTAACTAGCACAACTTACTAGCTCCTTTGATGGTTTAAAGATTCAGCAGGTCTCGACGATGAAGGTCGTGTAGCGCAGTGTACCCCAGTAATAGGAAATACAACAGGTTGCTTGAGCGAAGCTTGGGTGCTTGGGCGCCCTCAACTAAGTCGCTCCTTTGCGCTTCTCATCCATAGTCGATCCGTAGTTACCCATAAACACCTATGGTTCCTGAGTTCCTCTAACTCAACAGAGGTGTGGAGGGCGAGAGTTCCTCCCCTCACCTTCACCAAAGCAGGGTGCACCGGTTGACCCGGTGGACGATGAAAAAGCACCGATCTTGTGGTCCACCCACCCCAGGGCTTGACTTGTTGGTGTATTTTTGGAATGGAGGACCCCCACAGCCCATGTGCGGGTCAGTGGTGTGAGCACTGTTCGGAACCGATTTCAGTTCACATTTGAGCCATTGCGGCTGCCTTGAACTCTTGTAAGGAGGCCCTCCGCCTCTGTCTTTAGTGGGACGGCAGGATAGCGACAGAGAATCCTGGACCGTACTGAAATCGTTTGAAAAGGTCATGCTTGTGCCACTGGGCCCCGTGGCTTTCCATCGTCAATACCGATCTCGCCCAGGCATCGCAGCGGCCCTGCTGCGCGGCCTCTATTCGCACATCCCACGGGTGGTCAGGCGCGGCGTTCCAGCGCGGGGTCCAGCGCGGCCGTGCCATCGCCGAAAAGCCAGGGGCCCCTGCGATCGTTTTCACCGGAGTCATACACTCCGAGCCACATTACCCTATGCTTGGTCATCCACTTTCGTGGAGCATGATTTGGAGTGGGAGGGGTTGACAACTTGTCAACTTGTCCCTTATCTTCTCGTTTTGTTGAGGCCGGTACACGACACTGGTTGACAAGCAGTCCTGCACCACCAGATCCCGTGATTCCCTGTGATGGAAAGGCCTCCTTTTGCAGGAATCCGGAAGCTATTTATAGAATTTTATAGATATTCAAACATAGTTCAATGTTTCTACTGTAGTATCCCAGCACGTGTTTATTAGTTTTCTTGCATCAACCCTACTATTGATACCCGCCAAGTGGACGATCTCCCATTGTTTACTAGAGTGTTGTCATCTCACTAGACCCTTGCTAAATGGTGGATGCTGTAGTCTTCACCATGCTGACCCCTTCCATTCACAGATGGCTCAAGAGAAACCGGGCGCCTTCTTTTCATCTTGCAGGAGTGTGGAGTTCGCAGAAGGTGCCGATTGCAAGCCGCACTTTTCGAAGCTGCCCACGAGAGGGAAGGACCATCAATGGGTCGTGTGGCTTCGCTGGGCCGTCGTTCTGTTTGGCGCCTCCAAGCATCACTGAGAGCGACCAATCAATATCAATCAGGCAGAATTCACGTTCAGGCGGTCTCCTCAGCTTCTCATCGAACAATGTGATCTTCTTACCTCTTTGTAAATGGGTCGGTGAGTTTCGGTGAGCCACCTCTTTTTACTTGGACTCCTGTTTAGTGGATGAAGCTGTTCTAGCAGTTGGTCCGAACTCCCTAGACCGCGCAGTTTGGTCATAGTGTGACATCGACCAGCCCAAACCGGTCCTTCCAAACCACCGGGTCCACTCCGAAGGGCTCCCTGCGAGTCCAACGGACTGCCCGAAACGAGGACTGCTTGGCGACCCTTTGTGTGAAACTCTCCCAGAAGGAGGCGTCACCCGCACGGATCGATCCACTGGGAAGCCATGGCGTGGGATGGTTCAGACTTGTTGGTGTTAAGCAACGCATACAGAGCCACACAGCTCTGGAGGGCCTAAGGGATACCTTTGAGGTTCTGCTACCTGCAACAGGTGAGGGGGCCGAAGAGCATCACGCAGATATGAGCATCCGACTAGACTTCCGTAATCTTCTGCAGTACATGCCTTAAGTATTTTCGAAGTGATCAGAACCTTGCAAAACCGATCGGGGCCAACCCGCAATCCTGTTGTCATGTAGATAGCAATGATAGAAGGAGCAAGACGCCCCGAACTCTTCCCTTTGAGGACTCCTGATTGCACCCCTCAGAATAAGAAGGCCCTCAACCTCCTGGATGCTTTTAGGGTGGAGGCAATCGCTACTATTTTTTTCCCATGGAATCCCTCAACATCCCAGCGTTTCCGCTTGCAGCGAACGGTTCCGTCCGCTCGCAGACGACGGTGACCGGTGTCAGGTGTACGGAGAGATCGCCACACGCTCGCGGATCGGCGCCTATTTGCGGCTCCACGGGGAGGTGGGGGACGGGTCGGCACCGTGAAAGAGAAAGACCAAGTCCAGGAATCACCATGGCGGCACCCTTATAGGATGATTCAGGTGCCCCAAAAAGAATTCTGAGGCCAAAGAGGAGATGAAAGAAGATAAGGAGGAGAAGTGGAGGGCAAGGATGCTTGACACACTCCAACCAAAGTTTGATCAAGTTTGCCGTCAACCCGGGTTTGCACAAGCGCAGCGAGAAGGTAGATAAGCCCTTGTCCTCATGTTGGATCTGAAATCGTGATGAATCAACATGAATCATGGATGCCACATTCTGTTTTTCTTTCGCATTGCTTCTAGGTGCTTTAGGTTGGAGGCCATTGCTTTTAGGTTGGCCACTAAACATACTATGTTTCTTTCACTCAGTCCCTGCCTCACTCAGCCCGCACTGGATTCATGGCCCTGCCGGGGCTCCACTGGCTCCGGCAGAGCACAGGTGATCTTCGCGGTGCTGCGGCCGCCGAGGGACCTGAGCCCCTTGGCTCCAAGCACGCAGGATCTTGGTCCGCTCCAACCGCAGTCGGTGCCAGGTGTTGAGGCTTTGTGCGAAGGTCCACGAAGGAGAAGCTCCTCGGGTCCTTGGTCACCCGACCTGGGAACCATCTCAGCGCTTTTTTGCCGCATTCATGCGCGCATGCTGGCCTCACCAAGGCGTAGCGCCTCTGGTCTTAGAAGTGACCGGCTTTGATTTCACCACGCTTCCGGAGTCGATCAAGCTCCGACAGCACCTGAAACAGGTGGGGTGAGGGAAGAGACGAGCGCCCTCGGGCGGGTGCCGGGTGTTGTTCTTGTTTAGGGGTGGGTGCGAGGGGCAGGTTGGCCTTGACATTTTCGTCCAGATCAAAGCTGGGTGGTTCAAAATCATTAGGAAAGGTCAGATCATTATACTCTCGATCTTTCAATTTTTTGGGTGGGTGGGTTTCCAACACTGGCCAGAGAGGGAGGCAGTAGCTCACCTTCTCAAAGAGATGGCTGCCCTGATAAGCCTTGAGGATCTGATTTGGGACACTTCATCGGTTGAAACAAACATGGAAGAGGTTCTGTCCACTGGAATCCTCCGGAAACAGAAAATCACTTTCACTTTCCTCCAACAGCTACAGTACCGTATTTTTTGGATGATTTTTCATGATTGCAATGCGGCGCCCAAAAACGGCGATGCTTTTGCTTGGGCGAGATCCAGTGAGAGCTGAAGAACACTGTGGGGTGGGTCGCATCAAAAACTCGAAGTTTGAGCTGCGCAACTGCTCAAAAACCAACACCGGATCCTAGGCGGTTTCCTCTACGAAGCAGTTGCTTGCAGGCTTCATATTAGCCTGCAGGGGTAGCGGTAGCTGGAGAATCAGGGTAGAAACACACCACTTCGTGAGCGGGCACTCCACTTCCTATCAACTTTGACAGCGATTTTGCGGGCTCCTCATGTGGGATTGAAGCTGAGGGCGATCACTTTAAACAATCAAGTAGAGAGGTTGATTGTCGGGAGGTTGACCGCGTCCAACTGACTTTTCTCTTCTGCCGTCCTTCTTCTTGGAGCCGTAGGTCTTCTTTCAAACAGGATGTAAGGCGCCTCGCTTTCTCCAGCAAAGCTGGTGGATTCCGTGGTTGTTGGCACTGCACTCTCCGGTGCCAGGTGCTTGGTGCGGAGTACTCGCGGAAGAGCGCCACGGCGTACTACGAGAAGCACAAGGATGAGCTGATCCCGTTAAAGGAGCGACGCGGAGTGGAGGTGACAGTCCATTGAGGGAGGATGGGGGAGGTAGAATGAGAGTTCGAGATGATGCGATTGGGATGGTGAGTGGACACCAGAGCAATAGTGCCTGGTCCCCAAAACATCCCCAAGATCTCCAGAACCCTGGCCTCCAAGCACCCACAACACTATCCCGGCAAATCCCAGCATACACATTCATACACTCACACAGAGACGTGTGAAGCACTTGCCTCACCAAGCACTTCCGAACTCCAGAAGTAGAACCTTTTGATCACTGACCCCAGTTCCTGACATCAAAGCCTCCCCTGGCCCATGACCCAAACCTAAACCCCTAAAGTGAAACCTGCCAACTGAATATTGCCAATGCAGCCAGTGAGCAAGAAGGCCGGGCTAATGCTGGGCTATAGTACCAACCAAAAGGCGGACAGTTCGGTGCAACTTTTGGGAGGGCCCCACAGGTCAAATCTGTTTACCGACTGCCACGGCTAGTAGGCAAGCCTCAACATACATATTTTAGTCCATTTTGTGGCTTCTTTGTTTGTTGCTATGTACTGCCACCAACCAGTCTCATGTAACAGACCAGTGGTATACTAACAAGGCATTCAAATTTGTAAATGATCATGTAAAAGAGATAGGTCCCCAGCCTTCCTCTTTGTCTATCTCCAACTCTTCTCTTTGTGCCCCGAGTTGTTGTGGGTGGGTCTCAACAACACACCCCTTTAACCTCGAGCCCCCAACCCAACATATTTAATTTATGTGGAATGTGAACTGTGGACTTGTTTGTTTGCATCACTCTGATATGCATTAAAATAATTCAAACTATAACACATTGCATCACATTACATTGTACTACACAACGAGCACAGCGAGCCCATCAGCGTCATTGTAGCGCTTTCCAGTTTCCCCAGCAGCGAGGACTCGAAACTTCGGAGGATTTTGGCCTCCGTCTTCGAGATGCATCTCGGCAGCGCGTGCCGTTTCGGCGCGGTTTCGGCAGCGCTCGGTGCCCCCCCCCAATGGATTGTGTGAGGGATAGATTCGGATAGACGGTGAGTAGAATATGCTACAGTGATTCTCAAGCTTAGTGAAGTGATATTTAAAGGCTTACGCCTGACAGCCGGGCGCCGGCCATCTTGGGGCTATGTTGGCCCATCCTGGGGCTATGTTGGGCATATGGGCCTATGTTGGCCTATGTTGGACCATCTTTGGGCTGTGTGGGGGCGATGTTGGGCCCATTTTGGGTTTGTGTTGGGCCTATGTTGGCCCAGCTAGGGCCTATGTTGGGCCATCTTGGGCCCATGTGTTGAGCCTATCTTGGGCCTATGTGAGCCTGTCGTGGACCTATGTTGGCCTATCTTGGGCCCAAGTTGAGCCTGTCTTGAGCTTATGTTGGCCCATCTTGGGGCTATGTTGGCCCATCTTGGGGATATGTTGGTCCTTTCAAGGCCGATGTTGTTGGATGGACATGGAAGATCAGGAGGCGCAGAATCTATTATAATTTGCAAGGTAAAAGTACGACCAGGGTCGACACGGTTTCGTGGGGCATGGGTCGGCGGCAGGGGGTCCTCGTATATAACCTTCGGTTACCAACCGAAGGCCTCCGGCAAGGACACGGGCGCGTGGCCGGCGCCCGGATTTAAGGGGCGGAGGGAAGAGCGCGGGGGTTCGGCGACCGTGCGACACAGTTACACCATGGCACTGGTGCAAAAAGAGGCCTTGGCTCAAGGATCGGCCATGGCCGACGCCGTGGCAAAGAATGATTTTTTCCATCGAAGCATCAGAAACTAATACAACAACCCAATCGTACTAGAAATGCTAGAATATTTTAGCCGTTGGCAGCGCGCGCGCGGGGGACCACTATGCAAGATTGGGGTTGCCTCGTATTCCACGCCAGGTCCAGGAGGTGCGCAGGGGGGAGTCCAATCCCGGGACCTCAGCCTGGACACCGCCTGTACCGCGAAAAAAGCCTGACGGTCCCCACTCCTTTTCAAACATGACCAATGTCAAAGCAAAGCGCTGGTTGGTGGACAAGCCCCAGCTATACCTATACCGAACTATTCTCAGGAGCACGCCGTCCCGGTTCCGCTCACGCTCACGCTCTCGGTGCTAGAACGGGGTCGGCGGATTTGGGAATAAGAGAAGTTGACAAAGAAGCAGCAATCGGCAATGCAACTAGACGAGTATTGTGTTGGATTCTAGAAGGTATCCCTGAGTGAAACTGACGGGTGTTTGCAGAACTGCCTTCCCTGCTTGGAATGTTAGAGCCCAAAGGGCTTGGAAATTTGGCAACAAATACCGCCACAAGTCCTCTATGAATATTTTTTGATTCTTGATTTTACAGACTTTCCTTGGATTCTCCCAACTCTTTCACCAACGAACCGCGCACTTGAACTTGCGATCTGAGGAACTCCTTGATGAGTGTGGGGATTCCCGACTGGGCTGTGGGCCGAGCTTTGTGGGGCATGCTACACATCTGGAGCCGCGCGTGCGCCCGGGAGGATTGGCGGGGTGAAGACCGGTGAAGATGATCCGTTTGAGGAAGAGGGTCTTCCAAAGTTACTTCCACTAAACCATGATTGTGTGAGGCAAAACGAGATCAACGGCATTAGTTTTGCCTAAATTGATTCTGATCCCCCCAAAATGAGAACCATATATGACCGATCTATATATTGATCAATTAATGAACATCTTCGGATCAAGTCCTAGCCCGCACAACATTCATCGCTTTGTAGCACTTTCTCAGACTCTTCTCCACTCCATGCTTGCTCAGTCCAGGTACGAAAGCTTCGAGTTCTGGGATGAGGGGAGGTGAGATAATGTGGGGCGGGTCGCAGATTTTTCTGCCTCGTGGCTCATCGCGTCCGTTGAGAGTTTGGGGGAGAGAACCTCCGATGGCCTCCAACCTACTAGCGATGGCCTCCGCCTCCAACCTACTAGCGATCACTCCTAAGAGGAAGCACCAGAGAGTTGCAACTTGACATGTGTGCCGCGAGGCCCTGGAAGCACCGGAGAGTTTGGGGGGCAGTTTGGAGCCGCTTGAACCGGTTCATGGGATCCGCAGACACCGATGTAGCAGGCCCAGGACACCTTGAGCGGCTCACCGAAACTGAGAGCTTTCAGGTGAGCTCTCAATGGAGCGGAGAAGGACTCCTGAAACAATCTTAAACATGTTCCTGCTAGAAGCAAGATTCAAGAAGGGTTAGCAGGGAATCCGCTGGAGTCCCAGATGGAGTCTTGCAAGTAAACATCGAGCCCCAGCTCACGCGCCAGGAATGGGATCCGGGTCACTGTGGCCTGCAACACCTCCACCGACCCCGACGATCAAGAATGCTTCCAGCAGCCTGACCGAAGAGTTCTTTCTTCCGTTGGAGCCCTTCTGTGGAGCCCGTCCAGCCGTTGGGTCCCGTTGCACCTGGTCGATGTTGGTTGCCGATGTCTCCAACTGTACTGGTCTTCTGCACCTGGTCTTCTGCCGACGTCTCCACTCGCTTTTCACACATCTACCGAGTTCACCGAGTGGGGTTGGGTTTTTGGAATGGTTGGAGAATCATCTCGGTTACCAGTGGGTCTTACCCTTGGTATTTTTTCCTTCAACATCCTGCTGCGGGATTACACATTCTGATTTGCCAGCTCAGGAACAATCGCGACCTCTTCCAATTCCAGATGAGCACCCCCGGCGACCGTGCCTTTGGGGAACGCTTCTTCAAGTCTGCCCCCTGGCGGCTTTGTGGAGTTCCTCCGTGGATTTCGGGGTCGACTTCGTCGCTGTTTTCAACATGCCTTGGTTCAATAGGTTCAGTATGTTCAAAGGCTAACTCAAATCCGACTTCGCCCAACTTCGGGCGGCCTTTGGTGGTGCATTTTCATTTGGGTTATTGACTGGCGATGAAGGTGTCAAGACAATTTGTGGTGTGGGCATCCGACAAAGGCTGCAAAGACATGCAAAGACTATAACATAGTCACGGGCTGGATGTGGATAGGAAACCTGCATGAAACCTGCATCACTGATGGGGGCCGACCCATCTAATGATGCTCTTTGCCAAACCTCCCGAACTCAGGGGCCGACCCAGTCAAATCTGTGCCCTTAGGCTAGACAACAGATTTGGTCCGGCACTCATGCGATGTGCTGCAAACCTCAGCACCCTTCATGAGATGGCACGCTTCATAGCCGCTAACTTCTGGAGGAATTGTTGCCATTGGTCTATGAGACATCCAACAGAGAGGACACTACTGGCTATTCGTACTTGACGCTCCTTGCCATGCATGGACCACACTATACGAGGTGCCAGTAGTGATGGCGCCTTCGCACTTCTGCAGAGCTTCATTTAAGAGAGAACGCCAAACACCCACCAGGGCTGCCCCAATGGTATTCAGCAGGTACTTCCTGAGGATTCACCAGGGCTGCCCCAGACTACCAATTAGTTGGTACCATTTCCAGCTGAAATCGAACACCGCGTCGCCTGGTGGCAACGGTTCGTCCGCCGCTTAGCTTAAGCTTAAGCGCAAGCAAGCGCCCCGCCCCTAAGGGCTACAACATCGGCTTTTTGAGTTTCGGCCGAATGCTGGGGCTGCCAGGCGGGGTGAACGGGCCCAGGGACCCGTGGCCAACAAGGGCCTGCCTTCCACTGGTGCCGGGGGCGTGAATAAACCGTACTTTCCTTTCCTGGGCATCCCAAGAAACACACCTTGAGGTCTTATTTTGCTCTTGACAGGGTTCGAGTTTGTGGGTGATGTCGGTTGCCTCCACAACCCTCCAGCCTTTGGCCCCTGGCGGTTTTGGGTCCCGGTAACCACCACCCCATTTTGGTACCTTTTTGCGGGGCCAATCATTTGGGGACTTGTCAGATGGTTTGTGCGTCAGATTCTTTGAGTAACCGAACGGCGCACCATCAACCTCCTTTAGAGCAACACAGTGAGTGCTGACGGTGCACAAACCAGATCGACTGAGACCAAAAGCTTGGTCGACAAACAAATTGATTTATAATGATTTATCTATCTAATACTCATTTGAATCTTCCCTGATCGGTTTGGGCCGGACCATGCTGGACAAATCCCTTTGATGGAAAGTGGATCCTCAGTCGTTCACCCATCTAACAAGCTACGAACGGGGCTCCTGGCATTACGAACGGAGCAAGGACGCTACGAACGGAGCTTTTGACATTGCTACTAGTAGCATTCTTGCTATTAGCTAAGTTTGTTTCCCCCCAACATCGCGGTGTGACGCCGAAGAACGGTGCGTTTGGTTTCGGCGCACCGCACGAACGGTTCCGCTCTCGCGACCAGGTGCCAACCCCCAAGTGATAGCCAAATTGCCACCGGTCTGATGAGGGACGTGTCGGGATGGCACGGGGGTGTTGGGAGCCTTAGGTGCTTGTTATTGTGACTCATGGTGAATTTGTTGTGAGCCCCCAAGAATCCCGGATTCTGGTAGCTTCTTGTTACTAGTAGTATGGCCACGAGCTACTAGTAGCTTCCTTGCTCCTAGTAGCGATGCCCTTTGTTGCTAGTAGCTTCTTGTTCCTCCTGTATTCTTTCAGGAACCATGGGATCGTCGTGCAACTCTTACAAAGCCAGTTGTTCTTTTTCCTCAGAGGGGTATCTCCAGCAAGTGGTGCAGGAGTACTGATGCTGCCAAGAGCACATCACATACTACTCTATGCATCTCTATGCTCGTTTTTCTTTTTTTGACCTGGTAAGCACATGTTTTGTTTCGGTATTTCCTACACAACCCACTGTCAAGCTTGCTGGCAGTTGCTGCGTCAGCCAGCATTCCATCAGCCATCAACAGTGTGCACGATCTACGTACTCACTTTGTTTGGCTCCAAATGTCTGATACTTTAGGATGTCCGTTTGAATTTTGAGAAATCTCCATGTCCCCCAAGAGTTGATCGTCCTGGGGGGGGTGCTTCACTCTTTGGCATTCTAAAGTCACTTCCTCCCTCGCAGACATTCTGCCCTTCTGGAGCAGCAGGGTTTTTATGCTTCCATGTCAGGACAGATCACAAACTTGTCATAAGTATATTTTTACATGCTTGCCATGAAAGTCGTCAACTCAGCGAGTCTCTGCTAAATCAATCCGTCACTGACTCATGCGACTCGTAACGAATACCGGTGGCTGGATCCTAAGATGATATCCTAAGGTATGCTTGTGGGAGATTCATTCGTCTCATTCTCTACTTGCATCGCACCAGTCAAGTTTTACCTACAGTCTCATCTCGAATCCCTAGATCTCACATCCCTTCAAATCGCTTCGACTTAGGTTTTCGGCAGCGAATACCTGGGGTCCCGGCCGGTCAGGTTGGCAAAGTGCCTTGGCAGTGACGTTCAGCGTGGTGTCGGTGCCGTTCACGCGAGGTGGTCGTTTTTCTCTCAAGACCTAGAAAGGGAGCCTCCAACGCTCACTGGCCTGGTGAGAAAACGGCCATGAGCCGGTGGGAAGGAAATAACCTCCACCTAGTCCATCTCGCATTCACAAGCGTCCCATGTTGACTGGTCGGGAGAGGGGGGATGTGAGGGGGTTGATCAGGATCCATCCGGCTTCATCGGATAGGCTGCACAAGAAAGGGCCGCCCACGCGCTTTGTTCCCGGTGGACGAGGCTATGATGATACCTGGCTTTGCACCGACCGGAAGGACCACCTGGGGAATGTCGTGGAGGAGCAAGGCAGGGAGCCAAGCCTGACAGGGAGCTGAGTCGGCAGCAGGAGGGTCTTTTGAGTCTTTTGGATGCGGAAACAATGGGCACATGGCCAGGCTTTTACTTTTCGAGATTCTAGCCGCTAGCCATAGGGCACTGCATTACAAAGCACTTTGGTTTGGTCCACTCTACATCAGTCTAAATCCATCACCTCTTCAAGTGCTCTAGCCAGTCTTGATGGATATATTAAATATATGAAAAAACGGTTCTTCATCTCCCAAATCAGTATCTTCCGCGAACATGTCATCGACTACCACTTCTCTTCTCTCATCCGGAAGGGTCCTCCGGAAGGTCCTCCGGAAGGGTTCCGGACGGTCCCCTGACCTACGCCGCTGACCGTTTCCTCGGAACGACCACCTTCCGCGGACGATCGGCCGCAGTGGGGACCGAGGCCGGACGATCTGGATCACCCCCGGCGCCAACCGCATTCCTTCCACGCCCAAGCAACGAGAACGAGAGGACTTGGTGTCCTCAGAGGTGAGGTGTCCTCGCCGGGCGAGCCGGGCGATGTTTGGGGTGATGTCAGGGTGATGTTTGGGGTGGATAAGTAGGACTCCACTCAAAAAACCATTGATTTCTTGAAAGAATGATAGAAGATGTTGAGAGAAGACGCTGAGAGAATCCAACTCAGCTCAGCCTGACAGAGACAGTTGAGTGACGAAAAAGGAGTGGCTGGGTTTTACAGGTGTTGCTGGTCACGGTGCATTCGGACAAAAGATATGGCTTACACTAAGAGCCTCGGTTGGATCAGAAACGCCTCTCACAAATCCCGATGCAACCCTGGCTCTGACGAAGGTTGTAGGACGCCTCAGGGCAGGCAGCTGCTGTTGAAGCTCCCTCCAGACTAAGTTTATGTATGTATATATATATATATGTACATAGTTATGTACGTATACTTGTATGTATTCTTTTTTGAATTACGTAATTGTTTCTGCAAAGCTGATGGGCCCAAATTTGGTGGGACTAGCACAGCCTCCAACCTCCCGAACGACGCACCGGTCAAAGACCTGTGCCGACGGATGCAGGTGGTCAGGGCTGACACCGAAGTGGTGCCAGCGAAAACGTGGCTGTGACTTGGGCGGCAACAACTTGCAACAATTAACCTTGGGCGGCAGAACTCGATGACATCATATTAAATCTGCCAATCAACACCCTTCACTTTGTTCTGCCAGGCATGACATCACGTTTTTCGCTTCCACACGGTGGGAGGCGACCGTCCGGACCGTTCAAAAGATGGTGGTACCCGGCTGATACAAGGACAGGCCAAATTGGAGTAATGCAGTCCCTCTTCATATGAGGGGCTCTATTCATCAAGAGTCTACATTAAGTCTGCCAAATTTCTGAATGAAAGATCGATTTGGGGTTGTCCCAGAGTGGAAGTCGATCAAATCCAGAGGATTTCAACCTTTGTGTGAATGGTTAATTTTCCAGCTGCCACAGCTGGTGAACCATTGACTGCATTGACCCCGAATGTGTCCGAAACTAAGCACTACTTGGATCAAAAGCCCCCAAGCATGATCCATTGTCAATGCTGGTAGTGGGATATCCAACTCATACGTTTGAAGAGGTCAGAGCGACTCTCCTTCTGCCCGATTGCCATGGTCAACATTGGTCAACAACTTTTTTCTATCTTTTGGAAGCCTAGAATTCCTGCGGACATACACCCTAATCATCCATATTTCGTTACCCCTGCGGATCGCATGAGGTAGGAGTCGCCCAAGACATCCTCAAATACCATCTCGTATGGGGATCCCCAGAATTGCTCATGACGGGACAAACGTTTGCCTGAAGAGTTCTCACCACTGAGTCTGCCAACGCTACTTTTGCTGGCCCTGACGTGCTTGCTGATGTCACTGATTTCGTCCTTTTCCCGCCCCTTGGTCAGCAAGACAGAGTGTGGGTGCGGTGCTTTTTGCGTCTTCTTGAGAGGTGTGTATTTTTATTTGGAGAGGAGTGTGCACCCTACGAAGATGATGTTGATGGGTGCAATGGATCTCCACCCTCTTTGCATGCGGAAGACCATGGAAGACCTATCAATTCAGGAGGAACATTTGATATATAGAAACCCTATGCGGCAATGCGTGGTCAACCTCTTGTGCCTTGGACTTGGACTCCCTGACAAAGGTGCCAAGAATACTTCTTCAATCAAGAGCTTTATTTGTGGTAAGGTGACTCCCACTCCTATCATTTGGATCTTGCCCTGCTAGAGGCGTCAAAGCAGGTCCTTGTAAACTACACAAAGAAAGATACTGATCCTCCAAACCATTCATTTCACCACCCGCAAGAGTTACGGCGGCACGTGTGTTACGTTGTGGATGTTTTTTCCCCTCTCGGCGTGCCACGAGATCGTGCCTCGCACCGCTAAGAAACGGACATAGATACAACGGCCAAATCAAACACATTCACACACGTTTTTGAAGACAAGATGGACCGGAGGACGACCGGCCGGTTTGATGGTATCCCAAACTGGGGATCCGAGATCTCAAGTCCTGCCGAGGATTCCGATTTTGGCATGTGATCCGTGTTCGATGTGGATGATCAGTGTTTCCGATGTTTTCCGGAAGTCCATCTGTGGCAACTACCCTTGGCTTTACATCACCAAACGTATCAGAACACATATCAGTTCAAAGTAATGTACAGAACAAGCACAGTCGTCCACTTCACCGACTGTGCTTCCGTCTCGGCACAAGGCTTGGCCTCCGCTTGAGCGGCGTGAAGGCGGTCGACCGGCTCCGCCGTTTTTCAGGGCCGCGAGGACGGTCCCATCGGAGAGCGCGGTGTCCACGACCGGGCACGCGGGGACCCTGACCAGAAGCGATTTGGAGCCACTTCTTGGGGTTAAAGAAGAAGATGGATGAAGATGGTAGGTATGTAGGGGTGGATTGGATTGAAAAACAACTCCAAAGACGGAGTCATGTCCACAAGTCGAGACATATTCCTGGGTGGCCCCAAGGAAAATCAATTCTGAAACCCATTGAGCTCTCGGTGAGCCAACTTGGCGGGTCCCGCGTCGTGACCGCGCGTCCACCGGGGTCGAAAGCACGTGGTGATGCTCAATTCAGCTTCCTAGTAGCGTCCTTGTTCCTAGTAGTAAGGCCAGGAACCCCTAATGGCGTCCTTGCTCCTAGTAGATGGTCAGCATTTTGGTCCAGGGGCGGAAAACACAGCACACACACACAACTCACCGATCTAGGTCGTGGTGAGTGTTGCGTCTTCTTTCAGAGCTTGGATGCTAGTTTTGAAGCCGATAGAGGTACCAACAAGTCCTTCGGTGATCCCCCTGCAACTAAAGCGTTGAAGGCGGCTTCTGAATCCACCCACCCACCCACCCACCCACCCACCCAAACACACACGCACACACGCACACACGCACACACACACATACACACACTTAGATAAGGTTTCATCCAATGCCATAATCCACAGTGAAAGGAGCGCTGTAACGGAAAGGTGGCTGAGCCCGCGGAAACAGAATGTTTGAACAGCGGTGTTTTCACTTGACTGCAGAATCACTCAGTGGCGACGCAGCTGCGAATCTGCGGGGGCATGGTTTGGGGGGATATCATGCAAAGGACCATGGAACCAACAAGAAGCACGGAAAAAGTGGAGTCAGTGTGTTGTCGAGCAGGTACAGGATCAAGCGTCCTTGATCCCTTCCCATCTGTGGTCGTAGCTTCGTTGCGTGCAGTGGACCACAGATGCTGCACTTTTTGTTGAGATGGAAAACAGACTCCTGGAAACGGAGTGGGGCACACACACACACACACTGCATCCTCCAAGGAATTTACGATAACTTAAGCATTCACCAGCTGAGCCCCAAGAACGTTGGAGGCGTGGGGGGACTGACTAGACGATGGCCCACTTGAGAGTCACTACACCAACTGGGGACTTGCCTGGGCAACAATAAGAATGGCCGCACAGCTCCAATAGCGAGAGCCTTCAAGTCACGACCTTTTTGGGCTCGCACCGAGCAGACGCTGCGTGTCCGACCCCGCAGCGTGCGGCTGGACCGTGTGGCCGGAGTAGATCATGGCAGCGAATCGAAGGGTGGACATCGAAGAAACAAGAAGTTGAGAGAAGACACGGCCCAGATGTAACCAAACGATATGAACATCCATGGACAATGGGGGCTCAAGACATCTTCACCTCTCCGAGCATTGAACTTGAACATGAACCTCTGAAAGATGTTTTTTTGGGTTCTTTACACCAGTGCGTCTCGGGATGAAACTTTCGTAGTCAGAGACTTCACGGAGCCTTTCATGAAAGGTTTTGAGGTTCAATCAAGGCTTGAAAACATCTTCGCCCCATACAAAGGGGGTTTAAAACCAGGAAGACTCGTCCAATTTGCTCGAGACCAATTTCTTTTGTCAGCCGGCTTCCCACTTTCCTCGCTAAAGACCACGTGCGCGAACATCGATCTTGGTCAAATCGACATCAGAGTGCTACCCATGACTTTTGGAGCCCATGCTGCCAGAGGAGTAGCTCAGATTCCGTGGCCAAGGAGCTAGCAGCCAGTCTGACGCTGGAGGTGAATGAGCATGAAGAAACATGAACAAGAGTCGGCCCAAGTCATTGATAAGGAGCAACACCTGTTTTTGATGTTGTCTTACTAAGTGTTCACACGTCTTGTTGTTGAGGCGCCATGAAAAATCAGATGCACCTGGAATTCCAAACGTTTCATAAGAAAATGGTCACAATTCAGCGATTTCTTTTCTTTAAATCTCTGGCAGGCTAATCGTGCAGTCATTCGCATGTCCTCATGCTGCCGTTTTTTGGGCGTCATGGCGTCCTTGGCCCAATCCCAGTTTCACCTTCAGCCATCGTTAGCTCAGTGAAACAGGGCCGTGCGGAGGGCTGTTGGGCTGTTGATGTAACCCTTGGAGAGGCTTGTAGGTAGATCGCATCTATGGAAGTCTTGGGCAGCTCCAAGAATAGGCTTCAACTCGCTGTATATATTAGTATAGGATTCTTGCATGGGTTACCTGTGGCTGAACACCTAGGAATGTTAACCACCAAAAAGACTGCAAGTGGTTGACATTCCTAAGGTTCGTCCCTGGTCTTCTCGAGGAGTGTTTTGTCCCACCAGTATCCTCCCTCTTGTGGTTTTCGACCTTCTTGGGTCTTTGTATCCACTTTTTCCCAGCTTTTCCTACGTCCTGGAGAGACTTGATCCTGGGTTTCGACCTGAACTGCAGCACCCCCCCCAAAGATCCCCCAATCCCTTCTCCCAGACAGCCAGACAGCGTGCTGAAGACACTTGGGATGACAAGTGTTCTTGATTCAGTTTTCCAGTTCTCCTCCCCGAGATTTGGTCAAACGTCTCCAGACTGCCATGTATTTCAATCCACGAAGACAATCCAAGCTGCCTCATCCAACCATTCATCCCAGTCCCATCAAGAAAACAGTAAAGGCACGACCGCTTGGATGCCCGGGTCAAGCCATTTTTCACCGAGGCAGACTGTGATGCAGCCCTAAAGATCAATCCTGACAGTGGCAAAGCCTACCGCGTTCGTGGGAAGGTCCTCGCGATTCGTGGGAAGGTCTCACATTGGGGAGTCGGAGGAGGACATTTGATGTTTCCTTTTTGTCAGACAAACTGAAGATGCATCTTCTTTGGCTTTAGGAAAGACCCGTGATGGGAAGCATCATCATCATCATCATCATCATCATCATCATCATCATCATCATCATCATCATCATCAT
>CAXAMN010022856.1:0-20701 GCA_963970005.1 Durusdinium trenchii | reverse complement strand
GAAAACCAATTTTCTTGCCACTCTCATGCGCAAAGCACTCGACACTTAGTACAGAAAGCCGAGCCTGGCACGTGCATGGTGCGTAGCTGGAAAACCAAACATTTTCGGTTTTTCACACAAAACCAAAAATTTTTGGTCGACCAAAATTTTTTTTGGTTTTTCCCACGTCTAGGTATCCTTATCGTTTCTGTTCCAAGCTTGTTCGCTGTCTTCTGCCGCTGGGAAGTCATCATGGATTGTTTCACGCACAGACTACTGTAGTTGTAGATCTGCTTGGAGAACTCGATATTCCGGGTCTCGAATCACTCCAGCTCTTCCTGACCGAAAATACGGATCGAGAATATGTTCACTTCAGTGAATCTGACGGTGTAACTGTGAAGGATTTTTATGTTCGACGTCTTATGAACCGAGTTAACTCACTCCCTAAGGGACATGAGTATAATCCTTGGTCTGAGTCACTGCATATCGCACATGATGTTTCACATATGCGCCAGGTTTTTGCACCTACCATGGCATTTGAGAACGCCACAGTTCTGCGCGGTACTTTTGAACAATTGAAGGTCAGGTACCGTCACACCGCAGGTA
Organism: Durusdinium trenchii; assembly: GCA_963970005.1. NCBI lineage: Eukaryota > Dinophyceae > Suessiales > Symbiodiniaceae > Durusdinium > Durusdinium trenchii. The sequence continues at coordinate 20,116 of CAXAMN010022856.1, read as the reverse complement.
TACTGAGAAGGATACAACTAAGTTGTACATCCAATCACATCCTTTTGACGACTTGTCGAAGTTGGTGGCGTCAAATTGGAGCTGTGTCTTTTTCTGGAACTCTGATGGTCGCGTTCCGTCCAAACCTGTTCACACACCTGTCACACCTGACACTCTTGGTGCACCACCTGCACCACCTCCTGGTTTGGATCCTGATGAATACATGACACCAACTGGTCCTGACATGCCTGGCGACATTCCTGGTGACTCATTCACACCAGGTGATTTCTTTACACCTGGAGACAGTCCAGATCCACCATTTACACATTCTCCAGGACAACCACCGCCAGACAATCCGTTTCCACCGTTTCCAGGCCACTCACCACCGTCACAACCGGACACCCACCTGCCTGGCGAACTTCCAGGCACACCACCTTCAGGACCACCACCACCATCACAGTTTCCACCTTCTACTCCTGCAGCCACAGTTCCGCCTATTCCTCCTTCATTTCTGCCATTGATTCCTGTACAGCCAGACACTCCTGTAGTTCCTACTCTTGTCGTTCCACCGTCCATTCCAGACGCGCAGGTGGTTTTTGGTGAGAAACGACCAACTCCTTCTCCTGTGTCTGACCGCCCTTCGACGAAAGCTCGTCCTACCAGACCTGTACAGATGCCTGCCTCGCCTTCACCGCCTTCGGTTCCACCGAGCAACCATCTGGGGGGGTGATGATCGACTCGTCTTTTCGCCGCCGGTCGTCCGAACACCAGTGAAGAAACGTAAACCGGAAGATGACATAGATGATATACCCGAATTTCCGGAAGAAGAGGACGCCGGTGATCCAGATGCTCAGCCATCCGGACCTAGTTTGCCAATTGCAGACGACGACGATGAACAGCCAGTGTCACCTGAATCTCCTGAAGCTGTAATCGTCGACTCCGATATTCCGGACGAAGTAGCAGTAGATGTAGAAGAAGAGGAAGAAGATGACGTTGACTCAGATGAAACCATCGACTATAACGACCTGTACGTGGACGAAAACAGCTGGAGCTGGCTGTCAGCTGAGCAGAAGCTTTGCAGCAATACCGGTTCGTTCACGGTACCTCGGTACATTGATGGTTCACCGGTCGATCTCAAGACCGTTCCGTCCTATGCTGACTTTGTGACACCGTCCTCGTACATGGCACAGAAGAAGCGTCAGCTACTTCGTAAGAACTATGCCGACATCAGAGAAGTCTACTCCGGTATTACGGAGGAAGACAAGGCCTTCCTGACTTTGTATCAATCCCAGGAAGATAAGTTCTCCTATCTTGTCGGTAAGAAACGTAAGGAAGCAACCCAGCAAGAAAAACGCCAGTTTGCCAAGCAATTCCTGGAAGCCAAGCAAGCCGAATGCAAATCTTGGTTCGACAATGATGTTTTCGAGCTTGTTGACATGCGTAAACTAAAGATCAGGAATTATGTTGCTGGACGCTGGGTCCTTACCATCAAGAAGGACAAGGACGGTAACTTTCTTAAGTGTAAGGCACGTTGGGTACTAAAGGGTTTCCAAGACAGACAGAAGGACGCCCAACAAACCGACAGTCCTGCAGCCAGTCGTTCAGGTTTTCGATGTGCAACACAGTTTGCAGCTAACTGTCAATGGGATCTGTATCATATGGACCTGAAGACCGCCTTCCTGCAAGGCGAGGCATATGATGAAACTAGAGACATCATTTGCCAGATCCCGTCCGAATGCGGATATCCACCACACATAGGAGCGAAGATGAAGAAGTCCGCATACGGCCTGAACGATGCACCACGCCGATGGTGGCAGGTTGTCGATAAAGCACTTCTTAGCTATGGACTTGTACCAACTCGAGCTGATCGATGCACCTATATTCTGCACGGCGATAAGATGTCATCCAAGGACGCTTCGTTGTCCAAGTCATTCCGGAAGACGTCTACGTCTAATGATCCTGTCCAAGATGCTATCGACATGTTGCTGGATGCTGTAGCACAGAATAATGCACAAGGCCGGAAACCACACGGTTTCATTTGTCTTCATGTCGATGATTTGTTCATGGCCGGAGACAAGGTCTTTGCAGACAAGGTGCTTGCCAGCATTCGTAAGGACTTCAACGTAGGCTCGGAAGACAAGAATGACATCATGTTTGTTGGTCAACGTATCAAGTGGAAGACTCATGACAAGCAAGGACCATACATCTCTTGTGACCAAAAGCTTGCAGTGGATGCTGTAGAGGAAATCAAGTTTGAGAAACATCTAAAGGACAATGTTGCTTGTAATCCTCAAATGCATACAGCATATCGCTCTGTTCTAGGCCAGCTTAATTGGTTGCAGAGTCGAACGCAGGTTCACTTGTGTTACAAGTTCTCTAGATGTGCGTCCACCGCTTCGAGTCCAACCATTGGGGACGTGCGTGAGATCAACAAGGTTGTTCGTACAATGAAGAGCCAATATGTGGATGCTCGATTCTGGCCTCTTAAGAGCAGTCAACGCATCCTTGGCTTTCCTGATGCATCGTATCGAAACAACAGTGACAAGTCTAGTCAACGTGCGCACGTCATTTATCTAGCTGAAGAAAGGCAACCATATAACTCTCGATATTCCGAGAAGAAGGATAGCTCAGCTACACGTGGTTCAATTATAGACTATGAGAGTCATAAGGTCACTACTACTACGCAGTCTACCACTGTAGCCGAACTACAAGCCTTGATGAGGTGTTTTGGAACCTGTCTTTTCCTCCGTGCTCTGTGGGCCGATGTCAGTGGCCAGATTCTTCCCATACATTTGCGAACGGACGCAAGCAACCTGGTAACCACTGCACAAACCACACATCTCCCAGAGCAAAAGGAGACACATCACCTCATCCAGATGCTCAGACGCGAGAGCAACACTGGCAACATCGACGACCTAAGTCATGTCGCAAGTGAATTCTGTCTCGCTGATCCTTTAACAAAACACACCGCTAAACCGGATGAACTTGTAAGAAGCATAGAGACAGGAACACTCCGACAGGTTGATGTGCATCCACCTTTCCGAACACTTGTGAAACACAAGGCCTTTATAACTGAGTGGGTCATTAATAACCTGCCGGACCCGCAGTTTGTTCTCACATTCTTTGCTGAAGACATATCAGACTGTGTATATTCACTCATGTACGCTTCATGACATTTTTCTTGTGGATTTTTGTCTCAAGAAAATTTGTGTCTGCGACTGCATTTTTGGTTCAAGCGCACTACTACGGACGAAGACAAGCTTGAGCATATTTAGTCTCTGTGGTCATCATGGGCCGCAAGATTCCCGCAGCTGCTTCCGAGACTCCAGTGGCGCCTTCTCAGGCACCAGCAGCAAAGTCCAGGCCTCGATCACCGAGCCAGCCCTCCACTGCACGACCGGTATTACGGTCCCGACGCAGTGAGTCTTTCGCGTCAGAGTGATTCGCCGCCAGATGCGGCACATGCAGAATCCGGACGTCGCTTCATTGATGTTGTTCGCGCATCTTTGTCGCCTGAAGCCGGACGCAAAGGTACTGGCCGACATCTCGGCCGAGATCAATCGAAAGGCAAAGGAAGAGGCAAGCGCTCGCCATCTCGTGAAGGCCCAGCTGCAGCCATGGTGTGAAGCCTCTGTTGATCGAATAAACCTGCTGCTGCCACTTGCCATCACCATTATGTATAACCAGAAAGGCAGGTATCAGGTTGGCATTTTGAGCACTTCCGACCATCAAAAGGGTGAAAGGTTTGTTAGTAACCCTAGCGATTGGATCCATCCAGCCGGTATGACGGCCGAGGATCGAAAAGAGCTTGCTCAGTTGTACAAGCAATACAGGGCCGCTCATGTTTTTGTGCAAGCCGTTTCCAGCCATTCGGGAGATGCCGCAGCTCCGATTGCAGGCCTAAGGATCCCGAAGTGCCAGCTCTCCGATATGCCGGACACGCTGGTTCACATGACTGAGTATCGCCACGTTCGTTCGATTCAGCAGTATGGTCTCCTTCCTGGAGGCGGCAATACTGCAGGCAATAAGCAGCGTAACATGAATCACTTTTTGCCGATCGACGGACTTTTGGTCTCTTATGAGCATATTCGACCAACCGCGCTAATGTGGCGCTCATTTTGTCTAAGTCAACGCTGGAACAGCATCCAGAGCTCATGGAAGATTTTAGCCTGAGCAAGAATGGATACTTTTTGACCAAGGCCGTTATTCCGGCCGGTCTTTTCAGTCTTGCATGGGACATCCGAAATAATTTTTGTCTGTCAACCAAGCTGTGGGATGTCCCAGATTCCACTCCAGTCATGTCGGTCCCCGACGAGCCGTACCTGCGCTTCTATTCACAGCTCTATTGCAAGGTACTGAGGCTGGTAGGCAAAGGCCACGATAAGTTCAAGATTGAAACAAGGCGGCTTGCATTTAAGAATATTAAGATTCGCGAGGTCGAGGCATGGCGCAATGAGGCCGAGGAGAAACTTGATCGCCATCAGCTCCACGGCATGTCCAAGATCCACACTGAGACATGGCTGAATTTTCTCTCCCTCGACGACAACTGGAAGGATGAAGCCACCAATATGCGTCGTCTCAAGAAACGCTCATTGTCGGAAACGACTGAGGAAGAGGGAGATGACCTGATTGATGTCGATGATGACGACGACATGGAGGTCGATGCCGATATTCCGGCAGGCGACGATGATGATGTTCAGGTCATAAGTACATTAGATGAAGCCATGGTGGACGACCTCGCAGAAGCGCGCCAGAAAGGAACCTGGGTCAAGAAAGGCACTGTGAAAAAGGAAGAGTCCGATATGCCGGACGATCCTTCAGCAGCAGCCTCATCGTCTTCAGCAGTCAAGAAAGAAGAAGCACAGGGCACCAGGGTTTGGTCCTTCCGAGCACGGTCACGAACACCATCTCGTACTGTCCTTAAGAAGGCTGACCGTGCACCGGGAACGGCCCGCACTCCATCCGAAGGTCGCAGAGTCTCGTTTTCCGATATTCCGGAAACGAAGTTCTTCGAAGCACAGCCTAAGAAGCGTGCGACCTCGCGAGCGCGGGAAGTCATCAGCGATGCAAGAAAGGCACAGAAAACTCCAGACAAATATTTCCATCGCCCAGAAAAGATGACTTGTCTTACCTGTTCAAGTGCCGACGTACTTTTCTTTTGCAGGGCATGCAGCCACGGAACATGCCTAGACTGCTATCATGAAGCCAGCAATCATTGCTATTTATCTCTGTTCGACAGTCCCAGACGCCGATATTCCGGCACCGCTGGGTGAGCACGAGCGCGAAGAGGTCACAGCAGAAATCGATTTCACGATTCCCTTCGCAGCCGAATCCGAGGGTTGGCACCCGGACGACCGATATGCCGGTCGATTGCACCGTTTGCAAGAAATCAAAGACCTTGTTCTCGGTGGCGGCTCAACAGGTTACGCAGCGATGGATCGCATTGTCCTTGAAGGAGCTAGCAAATACCATTACACGAACCATCCAACCTACAAGAGCCGCAACATTCCCTCGATCGCTCAACACTGGGACGAACTGTCTGATGTGGCACCATATCCAATCATTCGGCCAAGCTGCTATTACGACTCCAACCGCCGATATACCGGCGAGGAGATGCGACAGATTGTCGAGTTAAGCCGTTCGTACATGCAAGGATATCGCGCAAATCAGGGAGAATTTGACCTCGATGAAGCAAGACTCCTCCGATCGACTGAACACGTCAGCGTCTTGCTGCTCAATATCAATCGTACGCCTCATTTCAACGGCAGGCAGCCACTATCCAGGGAGCTCGCCGAGACAGATCAATACGCTATCCTTCCGCACTATCTTGTCAGGAACACAGCGCATATCACAATTCTTCTCGAGGCCAACGGAATCGAGCGACACAGAGAGCTCTTTAACCAATATCAATGCTTATGTGTCATGGCCATGGCGGATGGCGAATCGCCTGCAATTGCAGCAGCTTGTTCCACCGACAGACTTGGTACATCAAGATCAAGATTGGAACTCATCCGCCGAATCGAGCTCGAAGGCGACCGCCTAGCCTGGGTAGCCCATGCCGCGACATTCCGCGTGATCTGGGGAAAGGTCGATGAATCAACAGATGGAGGCATCACCGATGACCGCGGAGTCAGAAAGAACCTCCGAGTTGCCCTTGAAGAAGGCGCTGATCCAGCAGATAACATGGAGGTGATCGTCTGCCCTGACAGTCTAGCTGTAGCACAAGCATCCACCACTTACATTGAAGCTGAACCAGTGGATGCAGAGGCATTGTTCCACGAGTGTCCGACATTCCGGACCGGGAGTCTGAATGACTGCAAGCGCATGCGCATGCCTGAACTTCGAGTCTGCGCTTTCCATATCAATGCCCATGCTTTTCAGTCAGGTATTACGGCCGGTAAGAACGCCATTATGAAGATTTTGATCACGGCCGTGGCAGACCAGGTGGACGTCATCGCGCGCGATGCTAATCAGTTCACGAACCGCAACTTCCGGGGCGATCGACATGCCGATCCGGGAACCGGAGCTGTCCTCACCATCCTTGACCAGATCCTTGTTTCTGTGAACAAGAAGCGTGAGCCGAGCAAGCGCATAACCTATAACTGGGAGGTCTCAACCCTCGCCAGCGAGCAGCTCGCCGCTTTGGAAGGTCTGGATGCCGATTGCGACTGCATGTTGCAGATCGCCTTAAATTACGGCAAGGCGGCAAGGACATGCATACGTTGCGGACGAGAACATCCGATACTCCGGATGATCGTGGACGTGTTGGATACGAACAGCCTCCTCGTCAGAAAGAGACTACCATAAAGATTAACGAACTCCTTAAGCATTTGAACCATCTTGATCTGTGTTTGAAGAGCAGTGATTTGGGTTATCACCATCCATTCCGGTCCAGTGTAATTTTTCACTTGCCAGTCGACGCAAGATCAGAGTTCGTAGCCAGACATCCGCTGTGAACCGTGGCGAGAAGAATGCCGAAAGACTTGAAATGCTGAAGGAACGGTCTCGGCAGAATAAACAAGCTCGCCAAGCAGGATGGGACCAGTCCTGGCAGCCATCGGACCGCTGGTCCTCGGGCGCATCAAGTTCATGGTGGTATGCCGGTTCCTCCTCATCATCTTGGAACCCTGGTTACCGAGGATACAGGAACTGGTAGGTAGTCTCTGGAAGGCCGATATTCCGGCTAGACCACAGCTAAGTGCCGGAAAGCTAAATGCATATTTTGAAAGACCCAGATATATCTAAACTAAAGGCCTTATAGATTTGATTTCGACTTAACGATTTGACTTGAAAAAGAAGATCTCCGATATTCCGGAACGTTCGATGCAGCAAATATGCCTTTCGTAGATTTGTAAAGATTATCTGACGCAACCTAGATGAGCCAGAATGGCATCTACGGTCTAGTTCTGCGGAGACAGAACTTCTGTAATTCATTTGCATCCTTTTGCTATCCAAGCTTTTGTACTTTAGAGATCGTAAGCTTCGACACAAAAAAAAATTGTGTCTGTTTTGTGTTTGGTAGGGTCCTAGGTCCCCCTAGGCGTGTCTACGCTATACGTGTGTAGCACCTGTTGTATTGTATAGATTAGTCTGTAGCTCTTCAGTCCGCTTTCGACCTAATTCATTTGGCTCAAGACTTAGTAGCCCAATACCTGCATCCGCAGCCATAGAAAAGGTGTGCATCGCTGCTGCTCGCACACCGAACGCACTCGTGTGACTCACTTGGTGTTTCGATCAGGTCCAGTTAAGCAAACTGCCACTTCTGGGGGAACTTACCCCTCACCCCCCCCTCCCCCCCCCCCGTGGGTTCAACTCCCCCCTGGGACGCCTCTGGGACACCTCTCGCGCACCTCTTATGGCATCCACTTTGGTTTAACTCCTCCGGGATACGGTGCAACAGATTCAACAAGCTCACAGGTTCATGACATCGACATTGATAGAAGAAACCAAGTAAATCATGCAAGCAGCTTTGTTTTGCTTCTGGGACACCTCTTGGGCACCTCTTATGGCATCCACTTTGGTTCAACTCCTCCGTTGAGGTTTTGGGATACGGTGCAACAGATTCAACAAGCTCACAGGTTCGTAAACACATCGGATGCATCGAATAGTGTGGCAAAGTCCAGCCACGCTTCCTTAATTATCGGGGACTTCAATTCTAAGGTTGGCTGTGTCATTGCTGTTTGTGTGTCTTACATATTCACAACGTTTTACCTCATGAGCATTTGCCTCAATCCGCTTGACTTACATGTTCTTCACAACGTTTTCACGAAAGCTAGCACCAGCTAGCTGGAGTTGTCCTTGCTTTAGCAAGTGAGGGGCTGGAATCCTCGAGATCGCCGCATCACGTGAAAACTTCATATGTAGGGGGGGCCCTTTGAAAAGTAGAGCCTACCTGTACAGGGTTCCACTCCAACAGCCGATATAGTGTGTCCATACTTGACTGCTTCAAGGCTCAAAGAGCAAGAGGATAAGACTCTGCGCATAAAAGACACTAGCGGTCTGCACCTCTACCGTGTACGCCCTAGTCACTCTTTCAGTGGTAGCGGAGCAGTGATCCTTTCCTAGGCATAGACTTGCTAGTGGGCAAACAGCCATGGATTGGATAGACGACTGGGAAGAGCCTGATGCGGATGTGGCTTATGAGCCAGCAGCCTATGTGAATAGGCATGTGAGAAGAGAACCAGCAGCAATAGCAATGACAACACAGGTCACTACAAAGGTGCCCCCATCTTATGATGGAAAGACTTCATGGTTTTCCTATGAGGATGCCATAGACGATTGGTGTGATATCACCGAGCTGGAAGATGAGAAGAGAGGACCAGCATTGAGAAACAGATTAGAAGGAGAAGCAGCTGTATACAAGCGTGTTTTAGACAGAGATGCATTGAAGGCAAATGATCCACCAGGAGCCGGCGTAGAATATTTCAAACGAGTACTACGACCATATTTCGTGAAAGGATCAACCAATGTATTCCTGTATAGATTTATGCAATTCGTGCGCTTCAATCGAGGATCAGCTGACATGATGAAATGGATGACAAGATTCCAGATTTTACTCCAAAGGCTTATGAGCAGTTGGATGGACATGTTAGAACCAGTCACTCAAGCACATCCACAGGTCCTAGCTCAGATGCAGGCAGATGCAGCGTTGACTGGAGTAGCACCAACGGCAGAAAGGATTCAGGAAATCATGCAGACCATCAATGGCAATATGAGGACTTTTCATCAGAACGAATTTCCTCTAGGAGAAAATCTCATTGCCTTACTCATGCTGTCACTTGCAGATTTGTCTCAGGACCAGCGAAACACTTTGACTTCTTTGATGACTCATCGTGGCAGGGTCCTGCAGCAATACACTACAACAGAGCTGAGGACAGTTTTCATTGAGATGTTCTGCACGACAAAGACTTCAGTAGACAATCCTTTGATGCAGCCGACAGGTGCTGGAGGTAGAAGATCATTCCTCGTGATGGAAGAAGGAGAACTCGATGGTACATTTGGCTATTGGGCCGAAGATGAAGAAGATGGAACAGAAGGATTTTTAGATGCCCTGGACGATGTCTTTTGGGTATATGATGATCAAAACTTCTCGTGGTTCCAAAGGAGATTCCAAGGAAGAAGAGCCAGAAAAGGCAAAGGAAAAGGAAGAAGAAAAGGAAAAGGTAAAGGAAGATCAGGCCGCAGATTTTTCAGACCTCGTGGAAAAGGAAAAGGAAAGAGACGAGGTAAAGGCCATTTTGCTGATGAGCAACAGACAACTTTTCCAGATGAGTATTATGAAGAGAATCCTTATGAGGACACTTGGGAGTCAAACCAAGTAGCATATGATGCCATTCTTGCCGAAGATATGAATGACTATCTTCAAGGAGAATATGATGATGCCAATGACTTTTGGCAACAGCTTGAAGAAGCATGGTTTTCCCACAAAGGAAAAGGAAAAGGCAAGAGAAAAGGCAAGAAAGGAAAAGGAAAAGATAAAGGAGATGGCAAACAAGATGCAAACTATGCAAATCAACAACAGCCACGTTCTTTGCCTGCACCTTCAAGATCTTCACAAGCATCAGGAGGTCAACAAGGTTTCTTTGCACATTGTGTGACAGCAGCAGCTGAAGTCCATGACAGTGAGGTGAACTTGCTGTCAGGCATGATGGCCTCATGTCAAGATGAAGCTGACTGCGCGGTCAACAATGGTGAGACGATCTTCAATGGCATGAGTGCCCCTGTGAGGTACTTTTTGTCAAAGGAGATGCTCACAAAGGCTCCTGATGGCTTTGCGCTTATGAGCGCTGAGGAAGAAGTGAAGGAGATGCAGGCCATTTCATTTTTGATTGAGAATCGCTTCCCGCCGACTATTGCAATCCTGGACATTGGATGCACTAGAGCTATGGGATCAAGGCGAGCAGTCGACCATTTTTGCAACTATGTCGACAATCACCCAGATTGTGGATTATGGTACTCTTTTGAGGCTACCAAGAGCAAGTTTTACTTTGCCAATTCCTAGAAGGCTACTTGCTCTCAGAAACTGGTGATTTACATGTATGATCGTGCATGGACGATCCACCATACAGAGTTCGACATAGTGGAAGAAGGAGAAGTCCCTTTGCTTATGAGCTTGCCACAGATGAGGAACTTAGGCTTTGAACTCAGGCTGACACCTCAACATGCTTATCTGACATCGGTGCCTCTTGGTATCAAATATTTGGAGTTGAAGGTTGCAGCCCGTACTCATCTTGTCTTGGACTTCCAAGATATTGCATGGTATCTGTCTGACGTGAATTTGCAGACTCGGCGCGAGAAGAGTTTTTACTCTCACTTCACTCACTATGAATATGGTCATATTTCTGTTGATCACAATAGTGATGAAGATGTAGCTGAACATGCATATCCTGTGGTTGACTACTGGGAAGTAGATGTTCACAAGAGAGAACTGATACGTCACCACAAGGATTATAGAAAGATTCTTTTTTCCAGCAACTAAGTCCTGTCCTGTAGACACTGACTTACTGGAAGACTTGCGACTGACAATCATCAAGAAGAAGAAAGGAGGAGAAGAAATCAAGAAGCTAGATGATTGGCGCAAGGCAAAATGGAAGGACCTACAAATTGGCTATGAATGGCGTGGTAGAACAATTTTTAAGTTCAAACCAGATGCCAAAATTCCAGATCTAAAGATCAGGAAGGCTGGCATTGAGCACCGTGGCATTGGTGATCCCGATGCAGTGGTGCGCTCCTCCTCAGAGAAGGTTCCCATTGCAAAGGACAGGGAACCAGGCTTCTCGTCAGAGAAGGAAGGTGCACCATCAAGTGCCGCGGAAAAGCCCGTGCCGCCAAAGTTTCGGTATACTTCCAAGGGTTTTGATCCATTTTGGAAAGGACACAAGTCGAAACCATCTGAGCCTCAGAATGATTTAAAGGGTGATGATCTTGAGGAGTATGCTCCCTCAGAACCACCTGAGAGGCCAGAAGGTGAACTTGTAGAAATTCCTAAAGCATCAAAAGGACCATCAAGTGATAAACATGAACCACTTGAACCAGGTGATGGCGCTCTTGAGCCTAGGCGGATTTCAATCCCATTACCTGGTAGTGAAGTTGTTGCAATGACACCGGCATATAGGAAGATGTTACAGAGACTGGAGGACAAGGTAGAGCTTTATAAGCTTCATGTGAAGCACTACCATATGAGTCCTACTCGGTTTCGTAGACGTGTTTCTATGTTGAAGCTTCCTGACTCTGTTTTAGAGAAGTATGAATCAGTTGTCAGGAACTGCCGTGTTTGTAACACTTCAGTGGCACCTCCGCCACGAGCCAGAGTCTCCGGTATTAGAGCTTCATGTTTTGGTGATGTTGTTTTTGCTGATCATTGTGAGGTTGAACTTCACAAGAACAAGTATATCATCTTACTTGTTCTTGATGGTGCCACAAATCTTCTCTGGGCTACGGCACAGAAAGACCTCATAGATCAAACCACCATCCAAGCATTGAGGCAATGGTCTGATGAGAACAACTGTGTTCCAAAGGCCATCGTAGGAGACGAAGCCTTTTTCACCGATGCTTTTGTTGAATACTACAGGTTCCATGGTATACAACAATGTCCTTGTGGGCCAAGAACTCCTTGGCCGAACCGAGCAGAGACAGCTGTACGTTTGTTCAAACGTATGTGGCATGTTATGAAGGTAGATCTGGATGACCCACGTTTTCGTGGTGTTACGGTCAGAGAAGTGGTCAAGAAGGTAGTTTGGGCAAGAAATTGTCAGTTGACTATCAGTGGATATTCACCAATAGAGATAGCAACTGGAAGACGTCCACCAGATCTTTTTGACCTTGAGACCGCAAGCCCTGAGCAATTGTCAGCTAATGCCGCCGCACAAGATCGTACAAATTTGGAACTACAACGTGTGGCTTTGAGAGCTCATCAAGAAGCACGACAAGCTCAGGACCTTCGAGCAGATCTTGCAAGAAGGACTATGCCAAGTGACGGTCCTTATTTCCAAGGAGAGAAGGTTTTTGTTTGGACTCAGGATTCATCAAAGTTCAAGGATAAAGGACGTTGGGTTCGTGCCACAGTACTTGGACAAGAAGGAGCTATGGTCCAAGCCAATACTGGTAAGGCAGTGATACGTGTGAATCAGTCAAAGGTTAGACGCGATCACGATGAGTGGCATGATGTTTCCATACCGGCTGAAGATCACGAACTGTATGTTGATGCCGAATTTGGAGAACAGTCCTTTTTCTTCTGTAATGATGATCATCCTGATGTTGTTGAGTTACTTCATGGAAACAGTGGATTATCTTGGTTCCTTTCAAAGAATGGTGTTAAAGTTGCATCTCCTATGGATTTCAAGGCAGGATACAACTTTTCCACTATGAAGGGTCAAGATGGTATTTGGCAGCAACTGGAGAGATTGCAGCCCCACTGTATAGTGATCAACAACCCTTCTCCCAAACAGAACAGAGCTTCTATTTGGTTGCTATGTTGTAATGTGATTGAGTGGCAGTTGAGAAGGAAGAAACATGTGTTTGTGACTGTTCCCAAAGGAAACAAGTTTTGTTTGTTTTTGCAGAAGTTCATTTCTTCGTTGAAGGATCCGATTTTTAACTTTGATGTGAATATGAATTGTTTTTGTTACTGTCCGAAGGGAATGAGTTACGTGACAGTCTTCCATTCCTATGCATCCTGCCAAGGATGGAAAGGTATTGGTGACTGTTCATTTCAAGCTAAAACAGTGCAAGCCACTAGAAGCAACCAGTACTTCAAGGATCCTGACTGGAAGAAGTTTCCGTTCTCATTTTTGGTTGAGATGAATCGTTTTCTTCCTTATAGTGAGACTTCAGATACGCGTCAAAGTTTCCTTATTGAAGATCTTCTGGAGAACTTTGACTCTGGAAGTTTGTGTGGAACAGCTCTCTTGTTAGAGAGAGAAGCGCATCAGTCAATTTTGTTGAATTCCGTAAGAACGGAAGAGACGACGGAAATTCCGGTTCCACTTCGACACATACTACCACAAAGGTTCACTACTACTGAACTGATCAGAACCTTGAGGCAGGTAGATGCACTACCTCAGAGATCAGAGTTTGATGTGACAACATCCTCTGATTCTCGAATTGTGTCATTGATTCCAGGCCTGAAGGAGATTAGACGAAGAACCTTGCCACAGATGTATTTTGAGAGATGTAAGGTCTATCGTGGTACTTTTGGTAGAGTGCATCCTCTCTTCAACTCTGAGGATGATGCAGTGTTGATTATGTGGAAGCCAGGAAAATACCATCAGGTTTTCTTTATGTTTGTGTCACAACTGTCTCCTCATCATGAACAGTTTTTGGTAGATCATTGGAGTATGATAGTTTACGAAGCAGAGACGACAGGCGCCGTGAAGCGCATTGTGACTCCTGATGAAGTAGCTCTAGAGGATCCAAAGGATCAACCTCCAGACTACGGACCACCGATGGATGATGATATGGCTTATGAGCCGATTCCCGTCTCGGGGGAACAGCAGTATTTTGATCCAGATGATGAAGATATGTATCCGCCTGGTGATGGACCGGGTGGCAACCCTGATGATCACCAGGGTGGACAACCTCCGGGACCACCTCCGACAGGTTCCGTAGCTGGTCCGAATCAGTTTGGAAATCCCGATGTTCCTTTGGAGCAACTCGGATATCCATCGAGCGATCCGGAAGAGGCAATGCCGGAGATTACGAGTGAATCCCGTCCGCCAGATGATCCGGGTCAACCACCGATAGGGTTTCCGAGTGATACGGATCCCGTTCATCCGTTCGTACCGTCGCCAGATTCGAACACGCCGGAGCCAGAACCATATGTTCCGGAGAATCGTGAACGTCACAGTAAGCAAATGCGGAAGCTTTCTGTGGACTCAACTGATGCTTTGCCAAAGGCGAAGGTGAAGTTTCAGGTAAAACGTTCTAAGGTTCAGTTACCGGGACATGACGAACCTATTCCGGCACCTCCGAAGTCAGTGCCAAGAAGTTTCTTTCCTGGACATTCGGAGAATCCGACAGCATCAAGTTCGAATCAGCCACAAGCAGCCGACATTCCCGTGCCTACGAGCACAGTCGAAGACGATGACAATGAGACGATTGATACAAATGAAACAGATTCAGAACCTATTTTTGATGAAGAAGATGTGAAAGGTTTTGAGAAGGATCCAGACAAGGATCTGGACGATGAGAAAAATCTTTTTGTTAGTTTTGACGATATGGATTTTTGTGTCATAGGTCCGAACCAAGCTCCTCCGAGTTTTAACTCGTATGATCCGAAAGGTTTTTCACAGTTCTGCCAGTATCTTGCGAAGACAATGGCTAAGAAGACGCCAAAGGCAGAGAGTGTGATTACTCCGGAAGTGCTCCGGAAGTATGCGAAGGAGATCAAGCAAGCTAAACTAGAGGAGTTTCGCAGCTTTTTAGACTTTACTGCGATGAAGTATCGAGACCGAAGAAAGCATCAGATCGATAACTATGTTACCGGTCGATGGGTCCTGACTATCAAGATTGACAAAGATGGTAACTTTAAGAAGTTTAAGGCCAGATGGGTCTGTCGAGGCTTCCAAGATGCCCAGAAATGGGACCTCCAGACGGACTCGCCAACCGCGACCAGGTATGGTTTTCGCGTAGCATGTCAGCATGCAGCCTCTTCTTTTTGGGACCTGTTGCACATCGACTTGAAAACTGCCTTTCTTCAGGGGGAACTTTACGACCTCGAGCGACGCGTTATTCACGTTCAACTTCCGACCGACATCGGATTGCCTCCGTATCTTGTCGGATTGTGCACCCGTTCAGTGTACGGATTGAGTGATGCGCCTCGTCGCTGGTGGAATCGACTCGACAAGTTTTTGCACTCACTCGGATTAGTTCCGACTCGAGCCGATCGGTGCACGTACGTTTGCTACTCCGGATGTTTGAGGGTTCCTAAGGCTGTGAACTACTCATCAGAGGAGATGCCAGCCGAACCGGAACCGGTATCCTTCTACGTAGCAGGTGCGCCGCCAAACGAATTCCACGACACAGCGGAGGAAGTTCGTAGGTCTTTTCTCTGTGAAGAACGTCTGTTTTCGGTGTGTTACGGAAATAGGTCGGAGAAGACGGTGACGCGTAGCCTGCTTAAGGCAGAGGATGGAAAATGGACTCCTGTGGTAGATCAGGAACTCCAGAATTTCCTTGACTCTGTAGAGCACAAGGCAGGTTGGCACCAATATGCAAATGGCCATGCTCAAGTCGCTTATCGCGCTAAAGCTCTTCGCACTCCCGAACCTACGTATTCGCGTTCGCGCTTTTGTTTTCGGACTTCAATAGTTAAGCGTAAGGGTGTTTGGTGGCTTCTCGAGACAAACAAGGATATCAGAAACGAGAAGAATGCAGTGACGTTAGAGGAAGAAGCTGAAACGCTTGTCAGTCTTTTTCTTCCTGCAGAACATACGTATACTGTGACACAAACGCCTCAGCTTACACCTGAAGTTGTGGAAGAGTTGCTTGAGCATTTTATGGACCCTGTGCATGGCAGTAATTCTAAGAATAGGTCACCCATTGGTATGTGTTGTTTACATGTTGATGATCTTTTTGTGACAGGTAATGATATCTTTTTGAAACAGTTCAAGGATATTGTGAAGTCACAGTTTAAGATTGGACATGAGGACACTAATGACCTGATGTTTACTGGACAACGTGTTGCTTGGAAGATGCAAGAGAAGACCAAGAAGAAGGAGTACATCTCAGTAGAGCAATCCCTTTGTGTTCAAGAATTGACTGAGATTATTATTCCAAAAGGTTTGAAGGATGAGGACAAGCGTGACAAAGACATGCACACAGCCTTCAGATCCCTTCTTGGCAGCATAAACTGGTTACAATCCAGAACACAATTCCAAG
The DNA here is from genome assembly GCA_963970005.1 of Durusdinium trenchii. Lineage (NCBI taxonomy): Eukaryota > Dinophyceae > Suessiales > Symbiodiniaceae > Durusdinium > Durusdinium trenchii. The sequence continues at coordinate 3,760 of CAXAMN010022856.1, read as the reverse complement.
CATGCTACCAATTCTCGAGGTCAGCATCAGCATCAGCAGGACCTACAATAGGTGATTGCAAGGCCCTGAACAAGCTGTGCAAACAAATCGTGACTGACCCTATGGAGTTACGGTTTTGGCCACTTGAAGGTAGTCCACGTTTAATTGCCATGCCAGATGCCGCATTCAGGAACAACAGTGACAAATCCTCTCAACGTGCTATGGTTATTTTTATGGGTGAGCAAAGGAAGGCAAAACAGAAGAACACTAAAGGCTCACTTATTTTCTTTGAATCTTCTAAGATCAAGAGAACAACCCTGTCCACAACTGTTGCAGAGTTGTATGCATTTATGAAGTGTTATGGCACTTGCCAAATGCTTAGAGGCTTGATCAAGGACATTACAGGTGACTCTACTGACATTCACATGCGCACTGATGCTAACAATCTTGTGACTACAGCTAGTACTACTCATGTTCCTGAGCAACAGGAGACTATTCATATGATCCAAATGCTTAGGAAGGAAGCATGCTCTGGTGCAATTGCTGACTTGTCACATATACGCACTCAGTGGTGTCTTGCTGACTGTCTTACTAAGAAGTCTGCTAGTCCTCAAGCCTTGATAGATGCAGTACGCAGTGGTTGTTTGAAGGAAGTCGATGCACATCCACCTTTTAGATCTCTTATTGAACACAAGGCATATTTGCGTGGATGGATTCCTACAGTATGCACACATGTTGACTTTTCACATGATGTGTTTTATCTTGGAGATTCTTTGCACTGAGAGTGAGAGGAGAGAATTCAATGCATGTGTTTTTGTTTGAGAGAAATTTGAATTTCTTTCATGAATTTGTGCCTGCGGCTCAAATTAGCTTGGCAAGATCAGCACTTTTCTTTCGAAGACTATTGCCTTGCATCGTTGACTACCTGTCATTTCTAAGACTTAGGACACTGGCCTCTGACCGGTGGACTTTGTATCAACAGAGATGGCCGGTCAGGGAGCGTCCAATCCGGTCAACATCTTTGAGTATGCTCGAAACTGGTCACAAAAGGTTCCCTGGGGACAACCTCAGAACTGGGCAAACCGTTTGAGACGCCCACGTACGCCAGTTGAGTTCCATAAGAACTCAGAGCAGGATGAATTGATCCTAACTGACATTCTTGCAATGTGTTTGGCACCTGAGAACCATGCTAAGTTTAATTTTCGAGTACGGTGGTTCGCAGAGATTGCCAGATACGCTCTTGGCTATGTCACCCAAGAGGAAGAGGATGAATATGAGAGAAGCAGACAGTTCGTGGCAACAAGAGTCGCGTGGAGGCAAAACGATTATGGAAAGATAGCCACGGGGCTCAACTATATGCTACGACATGATCGTTCTCTCGACAGGTTGATGGACAATAGGGCAATGATAGAGCTTATGCCTCTGATTACAGAGGGAACTGCTCGTATGCCATCACCTTTCCGTATTTATCCTCATGCCTTCTTTGCTATATTGCATAGCGATGAGAAGCAAAGATTTCATTTGGTGATTCGCCTAGACAAGAATGTTTGGCACAACGCAGGCAATCAATATGATATGCCCTTCTCCATGCGTTTGGGAGTGAACCAGGGGCATACAGGACTCACGCATAACATCAGTCCAGAGAAGTTGAATCATAGATTGACTTCTATAGAGGCAAGATGTTTGGGACATGTTTTTCATGTTACCAGAAGGGAGAACTGGGCCAGCATTGAGAGTCATGGTTTGATGAGAGACCCTAACAGAAGGAACAGAGGTGAAGGAAGAGATTATGTTCATTTTATGTACAGCAATCCACAAACTTCGCTTTACATTCCTTTAGGCCCAGGTACAGTGGTTCCAAGGGATTATGGACAGCCTTTGTATGTGAAGCTTAACGTGATTCTTTGGCTTCGGGCTGGACGTCCTCTGTACTTCAGCAACAATGGAGTGGTGCTCACACATTGTGATGTAGAGCCCAAATACTTGGACATTGGTGTGGATGAACCACAACCACAAGATGCTCCAGATCCCGCTAAGGAGTTGAGAAATCCTAAGTCCGCAGAGGAGATGATGGAGCTCATCAACAGTGAGAAGATGCAACAAGAGAGAGTGAGATCATTGTTCACCAGACTATCTATTGACAAGCCATATGCCAGAGAACTTCTCAGGAGGATTCATGCAGATGAGCCTGAGACAAGACAAGCTAAGAGGCATATGCTTCTCTGGTTGGATGATCTGAATTTAGGTGCTATCGCCAGTTTTGTCAGCTATGAGAATCATCCTGAACGTGAGTACAATCGTTCACGATTGAGGTCACGTCAGGTGATGTCAGAAGGCCATTATCCACAAGGATGGTCTTTGATTACACCTAAAGAGATTGATGATCGTGATCCTTGGAGTATCTTAGGCTATAGTGCTCCAAAGTTGATTGTCAATGGAGATGGTGTTACCTCAAGGTCCTTGTTTATGGTTCATCCATTAGTTTTGAGCAAGGATCAGGCGAAACTGGTGAAGGCTGATGAGGAAGTGATTCGTTTTGACCACCTTTGGAAGGACATCACTTCGAAGAGCTCAACAGCCAGGACTTCTGGAGAACCTCAACAAGATGAAGAAGATGACTCTGCTCATGTTGCTGAGCGTGAGATGACATGGTTCATTCAGAATGTCAGCAACCTGGTTCTCAACCCATGGATGGTATATGACATTGGCATGGTATCACTCCATTATCGTGTAGGAACACGTGTACTCCAGAGCACTGGAGAAGACGTGATTCTAGTGAGGGATTGGGACAGGTTGACAAGGCACCAGAGAGAATATTTTTGTAGAAGGTACAAGTTGCTACGTCCAAGTGTTTATGGAACAGAGGAAGACCCCAAGACGTATGCACCGAGTTTTGAACCCGGAATTTCTCAGTGGATGGAGTTGGCACAAACTGGATACCAACAGTTTTTCTTCATCCGTGCTTGGGAGAATGGACGCCGTTGGGCTGAAATTCTGACAGACCATGGCATTGCTTCTGCAGAACTTTCAAGTTTCTTGGATATGTGCAGGGATCCCAAATTGCTGGGTTGGAACTTTGGTATCCCAGAACCTCAGTGGGATAATTTCGGCAACTCAGTGGAGGAAGCATTTAACAATCCATTATTTGCCAAACTGCACTATCGTTTCAAGCAGGAGGAAGAGATTGGCCTTGTCATGCACCTTTTGTCTGAACTTGTTTGTGACTTTTTCGTCAAGGTGCTTCCCAGGTGGGTTCTTAAGCATTCGATCTTGTGGGAAGAGTTTATGATCTTGGATCCACACACAAAGCTCCCTCTTTACAAGACTTCAGAGGCCGCCTTACAAGCAGAAGAGGATCCAGAGAAGTATCATACACATTTTGCTATGAACTTCAAGAAATTCCGTTTTTCTGCAAGAATTGTGTGGTATTTGATTGACCGTGACAGGAATCATTTAGAGAGTTTTCTTCACAACTCCAACAGTAGATTTGTGCAACATGCATGCTATCAACTTCGTGAGTATGTTCAAGCGCGTGTTGCAGTTTCTGATCCCTTGTATGAGATGATCAAGAAGGAAGAGTTTGAACGCCAATACAAGTCCAAGTTTTTGGAGGCGATTTCTTGCTCTCGTGTTGTAGTTGAGCCTGTAAGTTCAGGGACGTATGAGCCATCATCGAAGCTGAACTTAAAGGTACTACAAGACATCCTGAAGGGTATCTTTAAGATCCAGAAGGATGAGGAGCATGCCAAGGAACGTGAGGAAGAAGAAGAACAGGCAGCTC
>CAXAMN010022855.1:0-17325 GCA_963970005.1 Durusdinium trenchii | reverse complement strand
GCTAGGTCGAGAGTCGAGTCGGCTGGTGTGATACAAGAGAAGAGCTGTCAAGCTATTCTGTCAAGCTATTTCTCTCACTCTGAGCCAAAAGTCTGCAGGGACAAATGGAGACAATTATGGGGGCCCATGGAAGAATGGGGAAGGGGAGCAATCAGTCTATTCTCTGGTTCACTGGACAGGGCACTTCTTTGGGTGCGCAAATGCACGCGGCGGTGGTAGATGCTCTTGCGCGCCGTCTTCCGCAACACGGTAGTGAACATTTCCTTGTGTAATGCACTGCTGTGCCGGGAGCCTACTGCTTGTGGCCTGTCGGGGAGGCCAATCATTGGCCGGCGCCAGGGTTGGCGGCCTCGCCGTCCCCCCAGGGTGAGTAGGTGGGGGATCTGCAGCAGCAGTAACGCCCCCTCGCTCCTCTGTGTCAGGGAGTTGCGCGGCTTGCGAGAGTACCGCCAGCAGCTTTTCGTGGGTGGGATCAGCAGGTGTAACCTGCATGGGAGGATGAGCAGGCTTCTTGGGTTGTATGCGACCAGCTGTTTTCCGCTTGGGCGAAGCCTCCTCCTTTACAGGGGGGCTTCTGCGCTCCTTTGCCTGCAGACCTGCTTTGACTGGGGCTATAGTAGCCGGATCAGGCTCGTGCCCTCCCTGTGGAAATAGGGGGCGCTGTTCTGCAAGTGTAAGGAGGAGAGCATCAAAAAACTCCGCCAGTGGTAGCCTTATGCGCAAGACAACCTCAACTTGAGGGCGCCCATCTGGGCCCTGAGTGAGGGAGCACTGATGAGGGCCAACAATGAAAGGGAGGGCCATGGGCAACAACTGCTACTGTTTGTTTTGACCAGGCTGGGCAGAGGCGCGCGGTCACTGCTCTACTTCGAGCCTGAACAGCAGCAGGCTCTCTTAGTCTCATGCGATGAGCTTGAGAAACACAACTACCGGAGAGAGAACTTTGGTCCGTAGGTTGCTACGTAGGTAGAGGGGCCCGTGATGCGAGTTAGTATGCTCGCTAATTGGTCAGCCACAACTTAGTTGCCTAGGTCGGTCTGGTTAACTCTGGAAGCCCTTCATATGGTAGCGCTCTGCGTCTCTCTCAGGGCGGTAAGTATCATGTCCATTTCGCTAGCTAGTGCCCAGCACGCATTGGCCCCTGGTTGTACATTGCAATGCTGTCGATGTGCATGTATGTTTTGAAGGGTGCGTTGGATGTCGCACGCTAGCACTCGCACTGTACTGGCACGAGTAATGAGTTCTCTACTAAGTCGTGCGTATGGCACATCTTGACCAGCAATCCCATCCTGTTCCGTAAGAGCCTGCAATGCGTAAACACCTAGCTGGGCAGGGGGGCGCACTGTGTCGGCTTGTGGCAAATTTGCACTTCCATATGTTCGAGTTGTCTGCTCTTGGACGGGGGTGGGGCGACTTTGTGGCAACAGCCAGGGCGGGATTGGTGGTGTCGGACGAGGTGGGGCGTCAGGTACAGCTGGCAAGGCATAGAGCTGTGAGAAAGGGAAAGAGGCTACAACCTCCCCCGGTTCTGGAGGTCTGGCCTGTCCTCGCGCTACCACCCATCCATTGGGAGATAGACATTCTGATTGTTGGAGAATGCGATAAACAATTGCCCTTTGTAGGGCACTCCTACCATGCAGGAGAACACCATCATTTGTGATGTGTGGTGAATCTTCAAAGGGAAAAAGGACCTGCCCACTAGGAAGTACAAGGGTGGATCTGCGCATCTCAGGTGGAACAGCAACTAATTGCATTTCCAATATTCGAGGGCATGTACCATCCTCGATTGGAGTCCTTGGGAAACCAGCAGCAGCCAGTCGTAGCGGGAGCTGCCTTTGGGCTAGCTTTACGTTGATCTGGACAAAGTGTACCTCCACGTCAGGGTGTTTATAGATCTGGCGAGCAAAGGGAGTGAGGTCCAATCCCCCCGGCCCAACGTCCATTCGGAAGACACGTCCTACAGACTATGTGCTCCGTTCCTTGAGGATCAGGACTAAGGTCCTAACCCTCTCACTCGGGCTGAAGTGTTCTGCTGTGTAGGACAGGGATTGTAGGAGCAATCCCCCTACCATTCGTTGGTGGAAGCTGTCTTATGTATCGCAGCGGTTTGAGCCCAGATAGCGGAATCAGAGCAGAAATTTTGTACCAGTCACAGCACAACTGACAAGCACATAACAAAAATAAAAAACAATGAGCAATACAAACAGCCAGTAGGGAGGAGATTTAGTGGCTGCTTTTACTCCCATGCCGATCTTAATTAGAGAAGAAACACGCGCTGTCAAAGATAGCGACGAGAGAGTAGCTCAACCAGGGGGCTGCTTGCTTTGTTGGCTTACAGCACGAATTATCATGCGCGTCGCCGCTTAGCATGTTGCGCTTTAATTCTTTTTGCGAGTCGCTGTTCGAGTGCTTCTTGTTGTGCTGGGTGCGCGCCAGTAAAGGTGCGTTTCCTGTGTATGCGCACGACCTCAGGGAGAGGTCCTTGCGAGGAGGCATGGGAGTGCGAACCGATAACAGGGGCCGCAGAAGCACATTCAGACAGCAACTGAGCAAACTTGGGTTGCAGAGAGTCACACCGCATCAGTGGCGGCTCGGTAGGGTCAAAGCCAAAGGTCTGGCAGAGATGGGTATTGAGGGCCTCGAGCGTGTCATTCTCCGGTCGAGGGGCAACCCAGAAGCCATCATGCAACCAGATGGCCGAGACGAAACCTACCCGTGGCTGCAAGAAGGAGTAGGCAGCCCATGTAACCTGCTGCTCCAGGACCTCGAAATAGTGAAAGGGTGCACCTCGACCTGTCCTTTCTGGCCCAGAAGGGCACCATGAGGGAGGATGATGCATGGCATAACGGCTAGCAGCGAACACTTCCCGTGCAAAGCTCACAAGGTGGTGTGACGGTTCCGTTTGGATGCGTTTGTTAAGGTATTCTATAGCTTCCTGTGGAGTGGCGCTGTTAATGATGACAAGTGGCCATGTCTTGACCAGGAGGCTAATGTCATTTTCGGCAATCTGTGCACTAAGAGCTCTTGTGAGGTAGCTTCTCATTTGCGCAATTGGCAGTAGTGATAAATGAACCTCAGCTGCCCTGCATTGCCGCCTCATGAGCTCATAGTGTGCTCCACTAATGTCTATCTCCCAATGTGAGTTGCCAAAGAGGAGCAGCCGAACCTGACGCGGCAGGCGCTGCGCGGCATTGCCAACTGAATAGGATCGACCGCCCATGGAGTTGACCGTGGGCTTGTACCCTACATTGAGGCAATGAGAGGACGATACTGCCAAGGCAATGTAGTCCATTGCAACCCATTTGTAGTGTGGGTGCCTTCGGAGTAGTGTATGCATTTCCTGGGGAGTAGGAGAAGGGCACTCTGTGAGAACGAAGGCAGGGGCTTGCATTGCATCTCCCTGTTGAATAATGAAGCCCAGGGCTTGCACCAAGTGAAACGGCGGGAGCGCTACATGATGCAAGGGAACAAGTGGGTTGTTATCCGCCTTCCTAGCTGCAGCACTAGCCTGACCTGCAAAGTAGTCTGCTAGCCGGTTGCACTCCCTTGGCAGATAGACCAAGCGAAACAGACAAGGCGCTCGGGCAGGCAAGTGTTGGCATTGTTCTAAAATGGCGACAACCGCAGGTTTTTTAATTCTACCTTTGTATTGCAGGTAGTTGATTACTGGCAAGATGTCACCTTGCACTACAACACTGTCAATGGGGATGCCTTTGGACATACAGGAGACATAATACTCAAATGCAAGGTTTATGGCAGCCCTACAGGCATGTGCTTCTGCTACTACATTATCAGAGCAAGAAAGTAAGGGGATGGAAAGCCACTGGACAAGGGAGCTGGAAGACGGCGTTACATGCAGTAAGCTGACTCCTGCTCCTCCAGTTTGCGTGTGTTTGTGCGCAGAGCCGTCAAATTGTACCAAGCAACCTTGCCATTCTTGAGGTTCACCTAGCAGGAGGATAGTATTTGCAGACAAATCGTCCATGGCTTGCAAACGCAAGTGTGTGGCTCCGCAGTGGCATAAAAAGGGGACGAGACATGCGGTTGCTGTGGGAAAGGGAAGCTTTCGGTGTTGTGAAAGGAGCAAACGAAGGCGGTGATCCTGCTTAGCAAACGTAGCAATCGTATCTCCTTTAGCAAAGGGCTGAGTCGTTGCAAGTCCCTTTGGCGGGAGCAAGGCCGCTTCAAGTACAACCGCGGGGAAGCGCTGCGTTCGAATCTTAGTGGAGTCAGTACACGCAGTACTGCTCGGTTGTGGTGGAGCACGGAAGTGGTTAAGCAGCGTGCTAGGTAGCGAAGAATAGATACGCTGCCAGAGGTCAAGCACGTGATGTGAAATACTGCAGTGACGCACACACGCAATGTTCGGTCGGAGTCCGCCATACTCGGTAACCAGCCGCCTCAGGTGGAAAAGCATGTAGCAAAGTGCTACTCCTATGCTGCGGGACGGCACTTTCCGCCAATTGATCTCTGGTGCAGGAGCAACCCACAGAGCAAGCCAGGTGAGGTGTACAACCGGACAGAAGGATAACCAATGATCGACAGAGTTGAAACCACCCTGACAAAGCACACAAGGAACATAGGAGTTATTCGCGCGACAGCCTACTGAGGATAGTAGTCGAGAAAATGCTGGGAGAATTTGATGAAAATGGAGAAAGCTCTTGCTTTCTTCAGGGAGGGTAGTCAAGGTAATATCCATTGGAGTAGCAGGCATAAGGCAGGTCGGACAGAGTGCTCCATACCCTGGTCCGCATGGAAAGCATCGTGTATGGTTGTGACACCAAACGCAAAGTTGACTGCGACTGAGCTTGCCCCTGAGGGGCAGCCAAAAGTCAGCATCTTCTCCTAGAGCCCATCGTAAAAACAGCATAGCGCGGCACTGCCCCTACCTGAGTGGTAGGTAGATCCGCTAGCCAGTCCAAAAACAGGATGGAGGGCCCCATGGCCCAACCATTCTTGCATATTCGTGCAGCCAGGTGCCTATGAGAGGCTGCAAGCAATCTGCCAATGGCGAGTTGTTTGAAGAGCTGCTTAAATCCACTCGCCCTCTGCGCCGGGGTATTGTTTTGTTTTAAGAGAGCTAAGAGGCGCTGTATGTCTTCAGCAGGAAGCTGCTGCTGCCAATACTTCCAACATTGTTGGATTTGTATAGCATATGAACCTTCTTGTTCTTCTGCAAGGGACCTATGTCCTTGCCGTAAGTAGCATCCAAAGAGGGAGACTGCCTGCATGATGGTTGGGTCAAGCAGTGGGCCTATGCGTAACCACCTGCAGAGCCCAACCAATAGGTGTTGCGGGAACCAATGTCGCTGTAGCAAAAATTCTGCCATTGCGTGGTACAGCGGCTTGAGAAGCTTGGGTGAAAAAAAACGCTGCGTTTGCGAGTAGTAAAAGAGGCTCAGCGAAAAGGTGTTAAAGTAGATAATCTTCATATGGATGCTAAGGTTGGCCCGATTAGCAGCAGCAAGCCTCGTCCGGAATTTTACCAGCTGCTTTGACAGCAGAGTGGTGAGAGATAATTGCAACGGTATTTTGACCATGGTCTCATTGGTAAGTTGACATGTCCACCCTGTATGGATTGTTAGACCAAGGTTGACAGTTGACGGCACTATACACTGACCGCCTAGTCCTGCTTGGTCCAGACTAAACAGTTGCTCAGCAGCGTAACTGACATTTGTGAGCAGTTGTGTTTTGGATCGGCACTGGCATGGACTAGCAGCCAATCGGCAAAGCATGGGGTGCCCTTCAGTTACCAGTCTGGGTATGGCCTCTGAGGCCATATGTATGCAGTGGTCACCGTGTCTAAGGACAAAGCGACGTGCATATCCAGGGACACGTTGCAGCGCAGCACTGCAAGTGGCTTGTCCTGATTCGTGAATGGGAGTTACATGACCCCAGACATCTTCAACTCTGCGCAGCATGTTTTCATCAAGAGCTCTGCTGGAAAATCCGACTTGCCAACAGTGATGTGTGTCCATGACAATACCAGCAGACTTCCATTTTCTTATGTTCTGAAAAACCTCTCGGACCCAGTTCGGGTCTGTTTGCCGACCAACTATCGTAGTGTCATCAACATACCCTGCAACAACTAAAACTTGCGGAATTTGATTGAGTACGACAAAAATAGGATCCATGGCAAGGCAGAAGAAATACACTGATGTGGATCGCCCCATATCAACTCCAGAATGCACATTTCTCGCAGGTAAAAGCCGCCCTTGTACTTTGTGTCTGATTCTTCTACCAAACAAAAGATAACGCGCAAATTGGAGGACCCAAGGGGAGCACTGACGAATGCGTAATATGTGAAGGATCCAATATGCATTAATGCGCTCAAATGCTTTGGATAGATCAGCAAAGAGGGCAGAAGCCGGGGACGAGCCCTCCAGAGCTCCTTGCACTTCTAGCACTGCTCTTTGCGGTTCTCGAAAGGAGTTGAGCAAAGTTTGGGCAGGGTGGAAACTATGCCTGGTGACTCGAAACAGAATAGCAGCAGCTGTGCCATCTTGCAGTCTGTCAAGCGTGTCAGGCATGCCTAAAGGCCGAAAAAAATCAGCCGTGGGCCCCTGTTTGGCTTTTGGGATCCATACTCCTACCTGGGTGGGTGGTGCTAGCGCACCAGCTAAAATGTGATGAAAGTCATCCTGAAGGATCGCAGCAGTTTGCTGCGGGAACATCCGCCAAAGAGCATAAGGTAGCCCATCAGGGCCCGGAGCAGAATCCTTAGTGAGGAGGAGATGTTCGATATAGTCTTGCTCCGTGGGCTCCGGAATGACAGGCCACGGCACGACACACCGTCGGTAAGCCGAAAGCGTGTCTTGCCCATCTCGATCATACTGAACAGGGTGCGTGAACCAAAAGTCTCGAGTAGCAAGCATGGCTTCATCATACTCAAGGGCAGTACGACATTCTTGGCCATTATGTTGCAACAATGGACCATGATAGAAGGTGCCCTTGGGGCACACAGTTTTGAGTCTATCCCAGAAGATTTTTTGCCTTCTAATTCGCTGGACTGGGTCTGTATTGTCAGTGCCAAAAGGCATCTGTGCGTTTGTCGCAGTTGCGACTTCAGCTGCTTGTAAAGCGGAAGCTATGACAGTAGCTGGAATCAGAAGGCATCCCTGCTGAGTTTGCCAGGATTGTAGCAGGTCAGTATCCGCACTCTGCTCATACAACAGGCGTAGTTCTTCCTGTCGTATATGCAGGTGTGTTTGTTCTTTGCCAAGAAGCTTGTATAGTCGCTTTAACGGGGCCAATTTTTTGAAGTGACAAGAGTGAGTCCTCCACCAGCTCCAAACTATGGCACGACTGTGGTGTGATAGCACGACACTAGCAGGCTTAGTTTCCTGCGCTAACGAGATTTTTCGTTTGAGAGCAAGTAGGGAAGCTTGTCTTGCAACTGCCTGTAGACTTTCCGATGCAATCGTTGGATCAAGAAAAACTTGAGTCGGTATGGTGTGATGCTTTTCAGACTGTGGATGTGGTCGAAGTCGCGGTTTCATCTTTAGCCTGAGCATCAGAGCTTTGTGATGGCAAGTATCGATCCGGTACCTGCCATAAATGCAAGCAAAGAGTTGCGTTGCGTCAAGGAAGAGACTAGGTACCAAGAATCTATCAAGCGAGGATTCCTGGTCTTGGTACTTGTAAGTAGAAAGTGCAGGAGTGAGTCCAGCCTGCACTAGGAAGTCATCCCACGTGTGAAGATGATTTTGATCACACCGATTAAAGTCTCCTCCTACAAAGACTGGATAATCAGTCAGTGCAATAATGGTTTGTAGAGTGTTGGATACGAAAGCCTTAGGGCTGCTCGGAGGTATATAGATCGAGACAAGCCATATAGTGCAAGCTTGGTATTCAACACGGGCAGCAACTGCGTAATGTTGAACCAAAATACGTTCTTCTAGGACTTTCCAGCCTGGAGGAAACAGGATCGCAACTCCAGCTTGCTGACCCGGATTGTGTTTGGCTAAAGTAGCAACTACTTTGATGTCAGGCCACGTGTGGGATAAGTATTGGAGGTTGGCTTGATCCCATTTTGTTTCCTGTAATAATACAGGTGCCTGTTTCAACATAGCTTTGACTATCCAAGTCTTGTGCACATTGGTGGGAAGTCCAGGAGACCAGCTATTGAGATTCCAAGAGTGAATTCCTTTTACAGAGACTGGCAAATTACTCGGTCTCTGCTCCCGGAATTGTAGAATTTTGTGGCAGAGTTGCCAGAACCTCGTGGGGATGTGGCGTAGGGATTGTATTTCATTTGGAAGAATGAACGAAGTGTCGCCGACAGTCGCGGATGGATCTGTGACTATACAGTCTGTGAACTTGCCAATATTGACTCGTAAAGAGAGGAGAGCATCAGACAAGTTGACATTGCCGTCAAAACCACACACGTTAAGGAGGTCCTGAATCATGATCTGCCGGTATGGCAGACGGGGGTAGATAAAATGAATAAGGAAGTGGAGGGAGGAGACTTGCGTAATAGATGCATTTGTTTGTCGGTTGATATGCCAATATGCTGCTTTGAGGCCAGTAGAGAGGGTACGCTGCACTAATCGGAGAGATTTAATGGGTAGATGACATAATAGCGTCATTCAGCGTGTAGCAGTGCCTTAGCACTGTGAAAAATCTTTGCTGAAATCTCTCCTTGCGTGCAGGCGTACCAAACTGATTTGAGCGTCATAAGCTGACAATCATCAATACAAGCCTCAGTAGGGATGCAAGCAGCAGCTTGTTCTGTTACACTGATTTCTGGGAGAACTGGATGCTGGTTGTGCGGTGTGGGCGTCAGGGAGATCAGCCGTTCACGATTGCTGGCTTCAGGGGTTTCCAATTGGTGGATGAGCAGCAGACAGTAGTTGGGCAATTTATCTGCTTGCCAGATAGCTTCTTGGAGTTGTGGGTGGGCTGCCCGTGCGCTTTCAGGACAGATGCTAAGGCACCAATCCTGAAGAAGCCCCCCAATAAGAACGACAGGAAAGTTCCCTAACGCAAGATGACAAACGTTTGCAAAGGGTTCCTTGCATACATTATTCTCTGCTGCGAGCAAAAGGTGGGAGAGTCGCCACAAAGCACATCCTGGCTCAACAAAGCTATGCGTCCGTGGTTTTTCGGTGATTGTACAGATGCGTTCTTGTTGGATTGCAAAGGCGCATAGGCGTTCTGTTCCAACTCCCTGGGGATTTGTTTGGAAACCAAACATGGAGCGATACCAGGGAGACGATTGCGAAGGCTGTTGAATACGCACGGGGTCTCCACCATGCTTGAAGAGCAGAATCTCCAGCGTGTCTTGGAGACGCAATAAATACAGGTTTGTAGCTCGGCTAGGGCCAAGATATCTCACATGGATTGGCTGATGGGCAAGCCAGCAAACAATGAAACCTGTGTCAGCGATTTTGATTGTAATAAGAAGTTGACGAAGAAAGAGAATGATTCTGTGATAGGTACAATGATGCAATAGTTCTTGTTGATAAACATTCAGGGCATCACTGTCGGCAGAGAGAGTGCACAAGGCTTGCGCGATCTCTTCATTGAAAAAAATCCACTGCGGTACCGCTGCTTGCTCTGCATAGTCAAGGAGGTTAAGATCAGTAAGAAACTTGATCAGAGGCTCTTTGCCTAGAATGTCGAAACGTTGATCTCGTCTATGCTTGTTACTGTTGTCAATAGCTTCTTTGGTGAGATAGTGTGGCAGCTTTTGCGTGACTATAGGTTGAGCAATTGGGGGTTTCTTGACTGGTGACATAACTAAGTTCCGATAGTTGATGTGTCGGTAAGGTTCTGGCACAATTGTAATTTGGGTGCTTCTGCCCGAAATCTTGAGGTTGTTTTCAATGGTTTGTCGAAAGGAGATATAACCTTGTCTAACGTCATCCGGGGAAGCCACACCAAAGAAACATTCAGTTTTTCCTTGGATCCATGCTCGAACATGATCAGGCGTGCCAATAGCGAGGCTGATAAGCTTAGGATGGAAAGAGTTGCCAACGAATGAGCGAATTGTGTGCGAGTGCAAAACATGTTTAAGACGCGAGATAGTGGCAAAGTTGCGACTAAGCCCTGAGACTTGCAAAACCTCGGTGTCAGTTAGGAAGCGGAAGGGAACTCTTATACTGCTGTTGTGAAATAAAGGGAGGACATCACGAAGCACAGCATCCTTCTCTGGATTAGATGAGGTTTTGTTGTAGAAACAACTCAAGAAGCGCCTCCATGCCGGATAATAGATCGCAGGGATAAAATCGCTCCATTGGAAGGCAGGAACCGAACTATCAGTGAACATGTTTGCTATTACAGCAAACCGTTCATGTGTGTGCCAGTACGATGTTCTCCACAGTAACGCTGCAGGATGGTAACTGGTCCAGCTGTAACGAAGTGCAGTGTCACTGAGGACTTCAAGGGGTCGCATGAAGGGTTTGATAAAAACATCACGAAACTTCCCTTTGTCATGGATGGACAGTGGTTTCCAGTCAGCCGGCCATTGTAAGTCTTCTTGGCACAAGGCTTGAGAATCAACCGTGTCGTGTAGAATATTGTTTTGGAAAAAGAGACGGAGTCTTTTAGCTGGTGATATTTTAGAAGTACACCACGTCATCTTGTCCCGTGTAATGTGTGCTAGGCCAAGGCAGGCTCTGATGAAGGTAAAGTGATCATAATGCATAGAACCTGCATTCTCAATGAGAAAACGAATGTGTGTCTTAGGAAGGACTGTACCAAGTAGGTATAGCGCGAGATGCATCGTAAAGAAAAAGACGCTGTCGGGGCCACAAATGCCTAAGCGTCCATGTTCCTGACCCGCATAGGTGAGGTCAGTGCAGGGACTGCCTCCAATAACAAAAACATGACAACAGTCACTCAAAGTGACGAACTCTCTTAAGATTCTTGCTCCATCATCAAAGAGAATGTCAACATCATTCGCATAGAGGAAGATACCTCCTTTGAGGCTATGTATCCACTGCACGTTGACGGAGATTCCATGTTTTTCTGCAACCAAATATCTGAGCGTTTCATCCCTTTCACACAGCACACAGACTTTGGGCGATAGCCAAACTTCTCAATCAGGATGTCTAATGACGACCCGCAACCATCAAACATACTCAGAACAGCGTATGGTGGATTGGATTCACAACTCTGCATGGGTTGATCAATTGGAGAGGCAGGCGATGCAAGGTGATCCGCCTGTGATGACTGCGACAAGGATGTTTCAACTGCTTTAAGTTGCTCCGCAGGAATAGTTGCATCACCGGGTGGCGGTGGGCATAGCTTCTCCGGAATGTAGGTAGCTTGGAGTTCGTTCACACTAATAGGAACAAGGCCAATAGTATCTTTTCGATTTCCAACATCAATGGTCCTTTTGATAGCCTGTTTTCTTTTGGGTGCACTCACTTCTCGCTGCCCAAATTTGTTCTTGGCACGTTTGGAGTCTTTGCCACGCACTATATTCGACATTCGTTTCGGAGGTCGCGTGTGGGACCATGTACTCGAAATTGTCGCATGTCGATACAGGATACCGCAAATTCGATCACCTGCTTTGATTTGTGAGACACTTAATTGACTCAGTCCAGTAGCATTATCATACTTCAGCGTTGTGGAATTGACATTTTCATGCTCTAACACGTAAAAATGCTCCCCTTGCCCACTGTGAGCCATGCGATTTGCTCTTGCCCAGCAGGAATGAGCCATTTGGATGGAATTGAAGCCATCTGATAGTGCCGCCAGGACCGAGCAGTGTTCGTGACAGAGCAGGGCCAGAAATACTGCACATGCATCAATCGGTGCTTGCCTTGAGAGACCAGTGCAAGGCGGCACTTGGAGGTGCACACGCAATCCGATGCGACCAGCCATGTTCCATGCCTTCCGAAAAACTCCGGGTAGCAACCTCACACGGTAGACTACATACCTCCCCTGGATCTTTAGCTCACAACAGGCTCTCACACTCGTCCGGTACGGTACGAAACCTTTCCCTTACACTTCCGAATACTTCGGAAAACTTCAAACGCTGCACTAGCTGCTCTCAGACACTCGCACCCTTTTCTCACACTAGCCAAACGAATTGGCCTTGAGCCAAAACATATCCCGTAGCACTAAACTATACAAAGAATTCTTTCAAAACTTCCGACTACGCTACAAGTCGCTTTCAAACAATTAAGAAACAAAATATTGTACTACCGCCAGGTTCCAAATCTTTCACAAACAAACTTAAACGAAATTTATGCATCGCAAACTGCAAGCATCGAGCGAGGTGGACATCCCGACATGGAATTTCTTCACCCCCTCTTGGACACAAAGCTCGAAACGAACTGGCTGGCTTTAAGCCTTCTTATTCTTCTTCAATGAGGACAGACATTTGGTACAAATATCTTTCGACATAGGTACGTTCATGCCTGAGCAAGTTGGATTTAAATGAACCTTGCTCCCACTCACTGAAAAATATACTTTTGAGCATTGCTCAATGCCTTTTGGAACTGGATAGCTCTTCGGCATATCGACTTTAAAAGTCACTTGGCTTTCAGGCTCAGCATGCTTCCGACACCGTAGGCAGCAGCAGGTCAGCAGGCATCCCAAAAGAAAACCAGCTGCAAAGACCAAAGCGGTCGCTGCTTCCAGGCTCAGCATCGCAAGCGCCGTTTCCGCATCCGGCATCATACCTCGGATGGTATAA
Source organism: Durusdinium trenchii (assembly GCA_963970005.1). Taxonomy (NCBI): domain Eukaryota; class Dinophyceae; order Suessiales; family Symbiodiniaceae; genus Durusdinium; species Durusdinium trenchii. The sequence continues at coordinate 4,676 of CAXAMN010022855.1, read as the reverse complement.
GCTTCATTCCAAGAAAAGCTGTATCTCACAGTCTGCAAAAACCAAGATTCTTTCGAAATGCGCAATCGAAAGTGCTCGCAAAAACGTGCCATTCGGCTCAGACAACGTGCAAGACTTACTTGGCTATTATGATTCTAATTCGGCTTTAAATCCTTTAAGGATTAGCTCGCAAAATCTCCTGGGGTAGTGTTGCGTTTCCTTCCAATTGACTTCCTTGGACGGCAAATGATCATGACGACCATCACAAACGCAAACCTTCAGGCTTTCCAACAATCGAGTACTATCTGTCTCAATCCTCCAGGTCTTTCTGACCAATTGACCTTTCTGGTTCAACTTGACTGAACAAGCATCCACAAACGTTGAAAACGTCTTTCGTTTCCTCAGAAAATCTTTAGTCTGATTCCATCCCCAATAAGCACATCTCTTTGGCCATTCAATTGCTACGAAATCGGCTACTTCCGACATCCGTAAGAAACCTTTCCATAGCTTCTTCTGTATCTGGTACAACTCTCGAAGATGACCCATATAGTCCTGACCAAACTTCTTGATACAAATGTACTGAAACGGACATCCTCCTGTACACGGAATCGACGACCACAAGACAACAAGCTTTCCTCTCTTCCGATGGCTTATCATCTGCTCCCGAACTGACTCGATCGTGTCCGATCGGGTTCCGTCATCCGCCTCAGTGACAGTCAAGACTTCAACACCTTCCGTACTGCTTCCGACTTCTTTCATCTCGGACTCCGGTGATGTGCAAAACTCAACAATTAGGATTTCGGTACATGTGACCTTATCCATAACCCACAACCATCTCCCGATCCAGTCATACGGCACTTCAAATGAAATGAGAAATGCTCTGACAACTCCGATCGTCTCCATATGTTGTAAAGTCACAGCTCTTGACAATGCCTTGGTCATCAAGTCGGCACAATTCTCGGTACCTCGGACAAAGCTGATGGAAATCACTCCCTTGTAGACTGCATCTTGCAAAAAACAGATCCGAATGTCTATATGTCTCAATCTTCTCAACAGCCCTGACATCTCTGTGACATTTCGGGCTGCCATCGAATCCGTAAGCAAACCTGGAATGGGCAATTCCTCAGCTTGACATCCATAGACATGTGCCACGGCATGTTGAATACCTATAGTCTCTTTCGCTCCTTCGAACAAAGCATATAGCTCTGCCTCGGCTGAACTACAGGCTACACTCTGCTGCAACCTACTGAATGCTTTGACACAACAGTCACTAACGAAGATGGCTGCTCCTGAAATACTCTTCCTATTGGTGGACTTTTCGGCTGCCCAACTGGCATCGACATAGGTCGTAATCCTTGGTGGTCCTGAGTACTCATAACTTCTGAACTTCAACTTTCGATCGGCTACTGATCGGATGTAACGGATACTCGCACGCATCGCAGTCTCGTGCACAGCTAGCGGCTGAGATTGACCTCGGGCAAGCATTGAACACAACCAACAAAGATCAGGTCTCGACTGAGCTACCCAACCTAGCTTACCTAGTGCGGTTCGAAAAGTTGCTGCTGCCTCGGGTGACAACGGTTTCCGATCCTCTTCTCGATCACGATCATAAAGCTGAAACAAATTGGGGGTCGATTGACTTTCCTTTCCTCCTGGATACAAGTTCATCATGCCTTCATAGTACTCTTTCTCCATGTACAAGGCACTCGTTCCATCTTCTTCTTTTTCGATCACCTTTCCCAGAAAACGAATTCTATCTTCTTCAAGCTTTCCGGTGACTTTCAGTCTAAGCTTCTTTGATAATTCATCAACGAGCTTCTGAATATTTCGATCGTCTCCGACAACCAACAAATCATCAACGTACATCAAAACGATCAAGTGATTCTCCTCTTCCGTCTCTGCAACTCCTTTTCGATATCTTCCGGCGAAGATTGTCTTTTCCGTCACACACGCTGTCAAACCTTCTTGATCTAACAGATCGGCTAGGTGACGATACCATGACATTCCTGCAGAACGAAGTCCATTCATCGCTTTCTCAAGAATGGCGAACAAAGGCTCTCCGTCTTCATCTTCCATCCCAGTTGGCAACGAAACGACCGCTGGGTGAATCACGGGGGCATGCAAGAATGCTGTACTTACATCCAAAACCCATGCTGTCTTTCCAACTCCTCCTTTCTTTGATTTCTTTCGAAAACTTGATTTCTGAGCAAGATAAGACAACACAACCTTCAACGCCTCTGATGACGCTGTAGGGCTTGAAACGCCCAACTCGGCTGCTGACGGACCTGTGGCGAAATCACGGACAACAAGTCTCGATCGAACGATGTCTCCTTTGATAGCATCATGCTTATTTACAACTACCCATCGGGTTGAGATGATTCGGATACCATGCATCTGGCAATACTCTTGTGCTTCATTTTTATTCACGACCTGACCTGTCCTGTGCTTCTCTAGGGCAATGACCTCTGTGTGCATTCCCTCGAACGTGGCATCCACATCTAATGGACCTTCACCTATATCTGAAGTCGCTCTTGATGGCTTTCGGGGTACAATCCATCTACCTCCAAACCACACTTTGCACGAATCGGCCTTCGCGTCGAACTTGGACTCCTCGGTTTCCTTTGGAACCTTCCTGCTATACTCAAGTACCCCCTCTTGAACTGATGACAAGAACCTTTCAACCTCATCATCCGAACATCTTGACAAAGGGTCTTTCACCTTTTCCCACAACTCTTTACCTAGATCTGATAAGCTCGCAATGGCATTACCTTGATGATCATACATGTAGAGCTGCTTGATTGGCAATTCGGTAAACCCTTTCCAATGACGCCTCAATGGCGCGGTCTGGGTTCCGAACTCGCTAACATGGACCTTGAACTGGTCCCTTGGAATCTCATCGACTGGCCTTTCATCAACAGCATCGACGTAGTACGTCCTCTGAATACCTACCAGCTGATCCTCAGGCATCGGCAATGGCAGTGATGATGCTGCAAAAACACATTTTCGACTTCTGTGGTGAACTCTTCTCAACACAAGCTTGTCAAGGTCAACTTCCCAATGGTCATGATTTCGGTTCTTTCCTCTTCTTGGGATTTTCTGGAACAAATCAATGTCCATGGGACTCTCCCCGGGTGATTCGGGTGCTCTGTACCCTTCCGGTACTTCTGTTGGCTCATAGCCTTCGCTCATCCGATCATCCTCGATAGGTTCCGGATTCTTTCCGATCTCATATGGATTCGTTGGATCCTCTTGCATTGGCGTCGGTTCGGTATCCGCTTCCTGTCCCTTTGGCGCATGGAACGGTACATCATCAAACTCTGGAAATCTCTCTCCAGTCTCTTTCTCTTCATGCTCGCGATGAAATCTATCCCACTCATCATCGATAGACTTTCTTTTCCTCTTCTCTCGTTCTGACTCTGATTCTGGAACTCTTTCTCCCGACTCTTGCTGAGATTCAGGCTTTCCTTCGGTATCCAAGCCTTCTTCCAATCCTTCAGGCACGACGGGCACAGACGACTCGTCTTCGATCGGTACTATCCGTTTGTACTCTTCTTCCAGATACTTCTTGTAATGGTTCCGACACTTCACTGAATGACCTGTTTCACTCCCGTTCGAACAAGCTGGACATCTCGAAGTCTTATTCACTTCACTCCAATACCAAGGTGGTTCCCCTTCATGGATGGGCAAATCAACCAATTTCTGGGGCTTCGAAAGATCATTCGGTAGTCTTTCAATCCTGTCTGGCTTCACTCCACTCTTGGAATTTGGAATTTCACACAACATACCAAGTCCAGCGACAAAACGAATCGGTGAGGCAATCTTCAAGTCTCGAACAGGCACAACCACAGTCTCATCCTGTGAACCTTCGAAGGCAACGAAGTGTCCTAACGAAGATAACTTTGGGGTCAAGTAAATGCCTGGAACAAAGTGACGAGCGTTTGCTTCTCTGACCTTTTCCAAGTACCCATCAGTCGGCCTGGCAAAAACCAAACATCCAAATGGCATCACACGATTGGTGTTTGGGACTTCTCCTGAACTAGTTACACTGATTCGCATACGTTGATACGGTGTCAGCGAACTGTTGGCTTGCAGCTGAAATGCATTGTGGACATGACAAGCGTTTGCTGCGGCGTATCGAAGGCTTTCACTACCTAGCATCAACCCGTGCTGGTACAACACTGTACGAATACATCCTAGTTGAGTCTTGAGGGTCCTAACTGCTCTCTCGGCTCCAGTTGCGTGTCTTCCTGGACGACTGGTCTCATGTCTTGAGACAATCTTCAATCGAATGAGTTCCGAAATGAGCGCAGTCAAGTCACGGCCTTCATCACTGAGAACCATCGCACCTGTGGACGAACAATGGTTGATGGCAGCTGTCAAAACACGAATCGTCGAAGCTTGATCTACATAGATTGCAGCTGTTGCTATCATCCCGTGCGTTCGATTCCACATCACAACATACCTATACATGTTTGGAGACTTTGGATGGGTGCATAGGTTGGCAATATCCATCTGGATCTCGTTGGTGACTTGATCTGTTCGTTTTGGCGCTCGTTTCAATCCCTTGCTCATGAGACAGACTGCACAGCTTGGATCATAAGGTGTGTGACTCTGCAAAATGTGCTTAGCTAGTCTGTTACCTCGTAGCTTGATGGGATATTCGAACTCGAACTCAGGCTCTGACTCAACGGTGCAAA
>CAXAMN010022854.1:0-20705 GCA_963970005.1 Durusdinium trenchii | reverse complement strand
TTTTTGAACAAGGCCTTCACTAACCATCATCATCCACTCACTGTTACAGGGATGTCTCGCCATCCACCGGGAACGAATTATGGCGCGGGGTACGCCCGCTCGAAGGGCTTCGAGGAACGCGAATCCCGCCGTTGGTGTGAGTTGAACGAGAAGCTGAGAAAGAGAAGGATGCCATGAAGGGCGAGAAAGAGACCTTGGAGGCAACATTGGCCCAGGAGTTGGGCGAGAAAGATGCCTTGAAGAGCGAGAAAGAGGCCTTGCAGGGCGAGAAAGATGCCGTGGAGGCAGCAGCGGCTCTCAAGCACCAGGAGTTGACCAACGCTCTGAAGGCCCCTTTCTGCCTTGTTTAGTTTGAGACTGCAAAACTGTGTTTTCAAGAACCTTTTGTTTTGTAAAGATATGTTCCTGCAATGGCACCCTTCCGCAGGCTGTGGATGACATCTTGAAGGAGAAAGCAAAGCTCATCAAGGCTCAGCCATGTTCAGTCATTGTTGTGGCGCTGTGAGAGCGCATCACTTATATATAATTTGCACGCGCTGAAAGTTGTCTATTCACGTGTGTGAATGTGTCAGGACTTGTCCGATGCCACCGACGTCCTGAGCCAAGCCAACGACAACCTGGAGAGGAAGTCGAAGGCTGTCACTGTTTTTGTGCAGTTTGCGGCGCTGTGAGAGCGCACTTTTGGCGCTGTGAGAGCGCTTTTTTGTTGCAGGTGAATGTAGCTTGTGAATGCTCATTGTCAATACCTGCAGGAAAACGACGCCCTCTACAGCATGCTTCGAGAAAAGGATGAGTCGCTCATGTCGGAGCGAAGTGATGCGGCGCACTGGAAAGCCCGGCTCACGAGCACCATCGAGATCGCGGAGAAGCTGAAGCAGAGTCGCGACGACTTCAAACAGAGACTGGAGCAGGCGGAGGACAAGATCGGCAACCTCCAAAAGAAATACAAGAAGGCAAAAAAGAAACTCAAGCTCGACGAGAAGAATGAGCTGGCGGAGGAGACTGAGAAGAACACTGCCAAGGAGGTGATTGCAGAGACGGCGGACCAGGAGCTGGCGGAGGAGACTGAGAAGAACACTGCCAAGGAGGTGAAGGCAGAGACGGCCGACCAGGAGCTGCCGCCGAAGAAGGAGAAAGAGACTGCCAAGGAGGCGAAAGCAGAGAAGAGCAAGGCTGACGGAGCCGCCGAAGGAGGAGAAGAAGACTGCCAAGGCGAAGGCAAAGAAGAAGGGCAAGAAGCGGATTGGGGACGAGATCAACGACGATCAGGAGCCGGAGACAAAGAAGGCTAAGGGCGCCAGACCAAAGGCCGCCAGACGAAAGGCGGCGGCGACGACCTCAATCTCCGATCCTGCATATGGACCAGCTGAGCCAATGACGCGTGAGCAGCAGATCCAGTTCGCTGAGGCCAACAGGGGTTGGCTGATGAGTTGGATGGCATCGCTTTCAGTCGAAGAGCGTCGCCAGGCTGGGATCCTCTCAAGCTCAGACCAGGAGGTTCCAGCAACCTAACTGTGTGTGGTTTTTAGGAAAGAAGCCAGGGAAAAACAGTTAGAATATGATGAAGCATAACAAACATGTACATGACGACAGTGAGTTAGTTAGAATCAGGAAAAAAACTTACAGTATACAAGTATGGATCAAGTCGAGACAGAACATATTCAAAATGGAGTGCAACTGGAATATACATATCTGTGGGTCTCGATATTCTAACTGTGCTTCCCTGATAGCACTGACTGGGCCTTGGCCACCACGGCCGGCGGCGATGCAACGCCAAGCTCCTCGCGAGTGAAAACAGTCTCAAGTGTCTCAAGTGCAGTGAATTTCAATCGCGCTCTCACAGCGCCTTGCCTTTTGGAGTCCTGTAGTCTGGCGCTGGCGCTGTGAGAGCGCGCGTCGCCCCCATAATGTGGTCGTGTCTGCTTCTGTTTCCGAGGCACAAGGACAACACTGCTCGCAAGATTGGTGGCGGCGCGGTTCTAAGAGAGCGCTGTGATGTATTCTTGTCATATTCTTGTGATTCATTAATGCACTTGAAGATTGAAGTTCATGCATCCATTCATTCATTCATTCATTCATTCATTCATTCATTAATTCATTCATTCATTCGTCAATTTCATAGGAGTCATTCATTAATGAAACATAGTTTAATAGTCTGTCAGCCGCTGTGAGAGCGGGCGTTCTTTTCTTTCGTTTCGTTCGTTCCAGTTCCAGCCACTGTGAGAGTGGGCGCTCTCTTTGATGTTGTCTTTTCCCTTTCTTTCAGTTCGTTCCCAGCTTCCTCCAGCCACTGTGAGAGTGGGCGCTGCTCTTCTACTCTTTTCCCTTTTCCCTGTCTCTTACATCCTCTCTCCCCGCTCTTTCTCTGAGAAGTCTCACCCCTTTCTCACCCCTTTCTTTCCCTTAGAAGTCTTATTTTCCTTTCCTTTTGGTGCGTGCGCGCATGAGCTCGTTTCCATGTGTTTTGGGGCGGTTTTCCTCATCTTTGCTTCTCCGCTTCCGTATCCGGTACCATTCCAGAAGCCAAAACGGAAGCCTATCCTGAAGAGGAAAAACAGCTCAAATCAATAAGACTTCGTGTCTTGGGCTTGTTTACTTTCCAGACTTCCACCCACAATGGTCAAAGCAGCCGGACAGAGAGGGCCCGTCAGAAAGGTTGCAAGCCCCATCAAGGCTAAATGCGCTTGGAAGGGTTGCAAACGGAACGACGTTGATGTGAAGAATGTGGGCAGAGACTTAAGGCTGACGCGAGCAAAGACAAATCTAGATCTCTGCCGCCCTCTCAAGAACAATATCCTGGCTGTCAAGTTCTGTTGCGAGCAGCACAAGAAGAAATGTGAGCAAAAGCGGCCTAAGAAGACAAGTCGAGGTGGTCGACTTAGCCTGACTCAGGCACAAGTGGTGAAGCTCTTCACAGTGTTGGCTGCAATCTGCCCTTGGGCAGCGGTGCTTTTGCTCTTGCAACTCTTTATGGGAGAGAGGGCCGACGCAGCCCGTCCAACACGATGGGGCTGGCTTCAAGGCGGCAAAGACGGAGGCCCTCCCACCCGCGTACACATTGAGCGGGTGAATTGCAAAACAGTGGAGCGTGACATTGCCCTGCCACAATCTTTTGCAGGACTACTGTGGAGCTGGGCAACTGAAGAGCCCTTGACTGCTTCGAGTGGCAGCAAATGGCCTGCAACTGGTCAAAATATCAGGAATGCTGGTTTGCCCTTGTTCCCGGGCTATGACGTGACAGGGCAACGCCGAGATTGGCGCAAGACAATCTCGGAGCACGCCTATCACGACCGTATCCGACAGGCGGCCAGCATCCTTGATAAAGAACGCTCGGAAGCAACTGAAGGTCATTGCTTCGATGAGTTTGACTTGAGCAGGTTAGGCACACACTCGCTCAAAAAGACCGCTGTCACCTTGATGGTGGAAGCTGAGGTGAGCTGGGCTATCATAAGCTCAATCACCGGGACTTCGATTCCCATGTTACAGGCCCGGTGCGATACTCCCACACTTGACCGCCAAAGGGTAGCAATGCAAAGCTCGTTCAAACATATTTTGAAGCAGGGTATTGCAGGTCAAGATCAAGGTATTGCACGAGCTCAGGCATCGCAACCTCAGCGGTTTTGTGGGCAATGCGGCAGTAAGCGGTCGCACCAAGAGGATAAATTTTGCGCAAATTGCGGAGCGCGGTATCACGATGTCTAAGACATCATCGCCCATGAGCCATGTCAATAAGGCATGGTGAGGCATAATGCGCGTCATTGAACTGGTCTCTACGCTGAAAAAGACATGGTGTCATGGTGTCACAGTCTCATGAGCACAACCTTGCTTTTAACCTGATTTCAAAGAACCATCATTAACCAGGCTTGCAGTTTGCTTTGGAAACACCAGCTCGCTGTCTAGAAATCAGGCCTGGCAGCCTGTCACAATCGAACAACACACAACACTGCTGTTGAACAGCAATCCCAAACGGCTCTCACAGCCTCAGTGCATGTCTCTCCTGTCGACCTGATACTTAGTGACACCGTTCCAGAACAAGACCAGGAAGCCTGTGTTGTTTTCATTGAGTCGTGAAGTGCACTTTATACGTCAAGGACAGTCGTGAAGGCAGTGTTTGAGGTGTCATTTCCAATTGACTTTGAAGATAAGTTGAAGACTAAGACCTGTTTTTTGTGGGGGTGTGGCTTGATTCATGTTTGAGTACTCAGGACACGGCAATGTTGGAGGCATTCCTCGAACGACAAGAACGACAAGAATGGCGGCGAGGAATGGTTTAGCAAAACAAATGCAAAGAAAACAAAAACCAACTCAGTTGCATTTTAACTTCACCAAAAGCTGGTTGAAAGAAAAACCAATGACAGGTTGTGAAGCTGTGAGAGCTTAAAATTCAATGTTGAAGTGCAGTTACAACGTCCAAAACATCAAACTTTGGCATCCGGACACAGCGAATGCGTAGACAGGGCACCTGACAGAAACATTGGTTTCAAAGCCACGCGCGAGGAAGCAACCGAATGCTCTCACAGCACCTGGTTCTTTTTTATACAGCGACCTTTTCTGTTGCACAGGCCAGATCAAAGCAGACCTGCAGCCGTAAGAACACTACGCATGACCCGGGCCAACAGCGGTATTGGCACAGCGTTGCCGGCTATGCGCAACAAATTCTTGTCTGTGATGATCCCTTCAGGCACCCGTTTGGGATCCATGCCGCTCAGAAGCAACACTTCATCTCGTGTCATTTTCCTTTGCTTCCAACTTAGCCAATGGCCGCCGTTGCCGCAGCGGGTGCGGGTCAAACACGGTGAAAGGCCATACTGCAGGTGAATGCTGGAACCATCAACATCAATCACATAAGGCTCGCTCAATGGGTCGAGTCCTTCAGCACGCATCTTCTGGAGCTGCGCTGTCAATCTTTGCTTTGCACCCTCACCAGTCGGCATCAGGCCAGGAAACTTGATCCCTTCTGGCTTTGCCCCGCCTTTGATGAACTTGGTAATCGGCACCATGGGGACCTGACATGATTGTCGGCGTGTCAATTGGAAACAATATATTATATCATTTTAGAAACTATGTAATTAACTTGGCAATATACTATATATATATATATAGATAAGTCTTCGACATCAAACCTGGCCTCCTGTGGCCATTCAATGTAACCTGTCAAATGTCGCTGCTTCACACCCGCAATGAACACCCTCTCACGGGATTGAGGGATACCACCGTGAGTTTTGCAATCCAATATTGTCCACTTGACCCGGTAGACTGGCTTGCCCTGTCCATCCCTCATATCTGATAGCTCTTTCAGCAGCCAGAGCAAAACATCCTTGTGGCATAGGTATAGCCCCTGCACATTCTCGAGCAGGAAACTTCGAGGCTGTTTGGCCTTGATCCAGGTGACCACCTGAAGCAAGACCTTCCCGCTGGAGCCTGCTATCCCTGCGCCGCTGCCTGCGAGCGAGAAGTCCTGACATGGAAACCCCGCCATGAAAAAGTCCACTGAGCACGTCTCTGCCATGAAAGCACGGTCATAGACATCGTCGAACCAGCGCTTGTGGCTATGCATGTGCCCATTCAACTTAGCCACATTTGCATCGCAGTCGCAAGCAAACTCAGACTCCCAGCACAACTTCAGGGAGTCTGCTGCGATCAGTTCGCTGCACCATCCACTGCAACAACTGCCGATGGAGATGGGCTTCTTGCCACGCTTAGGCAGCTGGCTATTGTTGAACGCAGCAGGCCTTTTCATGGCCAGCACAACTTCTTCCCGGCGAACTTTCACCGGCCACGCAGTCAATCCTGCGACCCCAGGTCAGTGATCAGATCCACTTGCAAATGAAGTGTGCCCTGCTTCAATCAAACGTCTATGGCTCCAGCAATGGCATGTGCACCAAAATGTTCCAAAACATGTTCCAAACAGATCTGTTTCTTGTCCCTTTATGATAGGTCTTGCGGTTAACTTTGAACCTTGTTATATAACCGGCTATTGTCTATTTCCTCTTGCTCCCGGCCTTAAAAAATGGGCACTGGCAATAAATAACAAACACTTGCTGATAGAAGTCAAACAAATGACACATCTTCTTGCTGCGAAACAAACACATTGACAGTTTGAGGGTCTTTGCCTTGTCAATGTCAGCGCCGCCTTGGTCATCTTGACAAAGACGATCCTCAATTTCACATGAAACACACACAGTCCTCACTTTTTTGTCATCATGTGCTCTCACTCATGCTCTGAACTGTTTTGTATTTGGTTGTATCATGTGCTCTCACAGCACCATGTGATGACTCTGATTTTTTGTCTCTGCGACATGGTCTGTGCCTGGCCTGACCAACCTCTGGTTGGTCCTGTACTGCAGGCTGCAATGCATGCTGGTTTCCACGCACATTTGAGCGACTTCAGGGCCGAAAACATCTTAGACACAAACTCCCCTCTGCCGCTCGCACCGTGAACTACCACGAATGCTGTGAAAATGAAACCAGCCACACTTATCCAACAAATTCATGAAGCTGCCGTGTCATCACGGCGCGGGCTGGCTTGTGTCCAGCTGGCTCACTTGAACTGCGCCAACTCTGCCAGGATTGTCGCCGCTGCGTCGCCGCCACCGGCGGCGGTGCCTCCACTGCTGGCACTGCCACCTTTGCCACCACCATCGGCGCCGCCAGCCGTGCTTTCAGGCGCCGGCGCAGGATCAGCGCCACCCTTGCCTTTGTTCTTGCCTTTGCCCCTGCCCTTACTACCCTTGCCACCCTTGCCACCCTTCGTCAACTTTGGCCGCTTTGGCTCGGGCTCTTGCGGGGCATCGGCGTCAGCAGCTTCAGCTTCTGCAAGCAGATCTGCCCTAAGATAACTGCGAAATGCAATATATAAATTCAAATTAGGTTCAAAAATTATCATCGCTGGATCAAAATCAATAATTCTCACAGCTATGAATTTGATGCCGCAAAGAATGACAATCTTGTCACCAAGAATCAACCCGTGCTCGAACAATGGATCGCTCGGGGTCTTCATGCCTTTCCAGACCTTCGAAATGAGCTGAACCCCCAAAGCTGCCTGCGAGACATTGGTCGGGCAAATGCCGACATAAGGTGTCTTGCGATTGATTGCCACCAATGGGAGCATGTCGTCCACTGCCATGACATCGACAATGCACTTGCAATTGAAGTCAGCCAGCAATGAACCGTAAAACTCCAAGGGCAAGGGGAACCAAAAGATGGGCTCCGTTGCCCCATCGTCAAACACTGGCTTCTTTCCACCAGATGCGCCGCCGCTTTCCGTGGCCACAGCTGGCCCAGCGCCGCCACAGAGCACTTTGTTTCCCGCACCCCAATAATTCTTCTTCCTCACCGACGACGCCGCAAAAGTATAGAATATTGAAAATTGGTTCTGTCATATGTGCTCTCACAGCACCATGGGATGACTCGATGTGGCCTAGACACAACAACATTTCTAATAATTCCCAGCTTCTCTTCAGATGGCACCATCCAAGAGTCAGCATACTGAGGCAGCTGCACTGGCCCCAAATGCAAAGTCCAAGTCGACTGCGGATAGTGCGCTCGCGGTCCCCTTGCGCAAGAAAATCAATTGACATCAATTGACAAATATTCTGCGGCGGTTGAAGAGCAGCCTATGTCACAACCCAAAAGTTAAAGTTCAAAAAAAAGTGCAACTAAACTCAACTAAACACCAGTCCTTGGAATTTGGGAATGGAGCGGATCTGCTGTGCACACAATGAGTGTTTCGGTCAAATTGACACATTGCATCATCTTTGTTCTCCTGCTCTGATAGGTATCATCATCATAGAACAAGGTGATCTTCGTGGTTGACCGCTTCAGTCCGCTTCCATCTGGCAGCGCCATGTTGGAAGCAATCGCAGTCTCCAAGCCTGGTCGTTGCCCATCTTTGACCACCAGCATGTCACCTCGCTCCAATGTCTCCTGACAGCTTTAATAAAGATTAACTTACAATGGTAACTTTAAAGCTTTAACCATTTCACTCTTGACAGCTAAGGCGCGCCCGTGTATGCACGACCCGCCACAAAGGACTTGACAAACTTCTTGAAGACTTCTGCTCGAAATGGTGGAACGCGGATGTGTGGCATTGACGACGCCTCGCCCAATTTGGAAAGATCAATCCAGAGCATGACCTTCTCCAGATCTGCATTTCCAGCCACTGAACCTTGCAAAGCTGCGGCAATCTGGTTGTAGTCTGGGTCATCAACCAAAAGTTTGCAGAACTGGTCCACCTTCTTAGCCGCGGCCTGCGTCCACTGCTCCAGCTGTGCTGCTGTATCCTCGGAGTCACACAGCTCAAAATCCTCAGCGAAGATTGCTTTCAAAGACTCCTCTTGGGACTGGTCAATCACTGATCGATTCGCTGCCAAAGACTCCTCTAACGCCTTGGCTGGCAAGCCACTCTCCTCCAAATAATGCTCTTCGATTTCCTGCATCAACTCGCTGAAAGGCTTGTAGTTCTCCAAGATCTGATTGCCCTGCCTTGTGCTTTTCATCGCAGACTTGACGTGCCCCTCATGAAAATCCAGAAACACAATCTTCAAGAAGTCCAAGCATAGCCTGTAGGCTTGTGTCAGCCGGCCCTGCCAAGAGACGTCCTCAGGTTTGCAAGTCCCTAGACCGCACATTTTCAACCATGTGTCATGGTTGCAAAGGTCTTTCAGCGCCTTCAAGCTGTCTGGCTTTGCCTTTGTTGACACCTCGATCTTCTTGATGAAGGCGTGCGTCAAATCCCTTTTCACCAGCCAAAGCAAGACTAGGCTAGTGCTGCCAGCCTTGGCCCCTTCCAAGGATCTTGTCCCCAGATCACGTGGCCCAATCAAAGACGTTCTCAGAAGGAACTTCATGTGTTGAAGAGCGCAAGTCATGTTCGCTTCGTCCCCAGCACACTTTCGAACCAAAATCTCCAGAACCGTGATCTGATTCAGAGGGCTGAGCTTGCCATACTCTCCATCGATCTCCATGATCAGATCCAGGAGTTTCCTGATACGTCATCAACCATGAGCAAACCGGTCTTGATCAATCAAATCAAATAAGATAACACAACAATTCAGTACCCTTGGATCAATCAAGACACGGGCGGCTCAAGCACTGGTTGTACACAGAGATCGCAACACGCACAAAGTACTCCGTGACGGGCTCGCTCAGCTTCGAGACAGCTGCACGCACATTGGCGGTCCATGTTTCAGCAAGCTCGTGCGTGCTCTTGCCCTTGTGCCTGACAAATGGTTTAAACACAATCATCTAAGTGCCCCGTCATTGTTGTCTAGTCACAACAAAATTTTATTCCTACAAAACCAGGCCTCTCGGCAAAGGTGATGATCTCAAAGATGCGACCCAGGCAAGTGCGCGCCATCAATTCATAGCTGGTGATCGTGGCCTCGCGCAAGTTGATGGCAGTCCATTGAGTCTCCTCGTCAGTCTTGTATGGCCTGAATGTCATTGGCAAGCTCAGCATCATGGCTTTCCAATGCCTGGTCGGCACGGTCCACACACCCTGCTCAAATACATGTGAACTTATATTACATATTTTTGTTTGGCTCCGGCCGCTGTGAGAGCGGTTGATCTCTTTGATAGCTTTTTATGTTTCAAAAAATGTTATCTAGCATTGAAAATGGACTGCGAAAAGTAAATTCTTTGCAAGGTGCATGAGAACGGAGTTGTCTGCGCCACTGTCAATCAAGTCCTTGACAGCCAGCACAAACGCATGCACTGGCTCCTCAGGGCTCACCAATCGCAACTTGCCTCTCAGAAGTGGCTTGATTGATGTCCACTTAACAGCGTCGTGGGGTACCGCAACCTCGAGCGCCAGCTGCGCTGCAAAAGCGTCCGGTGACGCTTCCACCCACTCATCTGTCAGTCGCTGGATCCCATTCAAGTTGATCGGGACACTGGCCTGGCCCAACTGCATCAAGTCCACCCAGGCCAAGCTGCCGCTACCGCGAACACAGCGAGCAGTGTCCATCGCTATGTCATAGGTCTTGCCATCCAAGGCAGCCTGCCGGCCAAAGCGTTTGAACAGAATGGACTGGGACAACCTCAAAACACCTTGGGGAAGAGCAAGACTGGCCCCGCTCCAAAAACATTCAAAGGACATAGTGGTACGGACAAATCGCTCAAAGTAGCGGACGGTACGGGCATCTTGGTGGTGGTACGGACAATGAGATGAGAATAGGGGGTGGTACGGTGCATTTGGGTGGCACGGACAAGTACTTCAAAATGGCTGGCGGTACGGCGCGTCTCCCTGGTACAGACAATGAGATCACAATAGGGGGTGGTACGGTGCATGTGGGTGGTACGGCCAATTAGCTCAAAATGGCTGGTGGTACGGCGCGGTACGGACAACGAGATCAAAATACAGGGTGGTACGGACAAGTACTTCAAATTGGCTGATGGTACGGTGCAGTGACCCAATGCTGAGAAAAAATTCCATGAGATGTGATACCCCTTGCTGTGCACACCCCCAGGCGCCCGGGGATCACAACGCCGTACATGTTACAGCTGTGCAAATCAAGGGGTACTGGTACCCCTTGGGTTGCACAGTCCCGCTGATCAAATCACCAAGAATTTCCAGGAATGCGCTGTACCACTGGCTGGTACAGTGCACAGCTGTAAAATATACTGCATTGTGATCCCGGGCGCCCGGGGGTGTGCACAGCAAGGGGTATCACATCTCATGGATTTTTTCTCAGCTATCCATTGGGTCACTGCACCGTACCACCAGCCAATTTGAAGTACTTGTCCGTACCACCCACACCGTACCACCCTGTATTTTGATCTCGTTGTCCGTACCACGCCGTACCACCAGCCATTTTGAGCTAATTGGCCGTACCACCCACATGCACCGTACCACCCCCTATTGTGATCTCATTGTCCGTACCACGCTGACGCGCCGTACCGCCAGCCATTTTGAAGTACTTGTCCGTACCACCCACACCGTACCACCCTGTATTTTGATCTCGTTGTCCGTACCGCGCCGTACCACCAGCCATTTTGAGCTAATTGGCCGTGCCACCCAAATGCACCGTACCACCCCCTATTGTGATCTCACTGTCCGTACCAGGGAGACGCGCCGTACCACCTGAGCTAATTGGTCGTGCCACCCAAATGCACCGTACCACCCACCTTTTTTGATCTCATTGTCCGTACCACGCTGACGCGCCGTACCACCAGCCATTTTGAAGTACATGTCCGTACCACCCAAATGCACCGTACCACCCATCATGTTCATCTCGTTGTCCGTCGGCCCATGGCATTTTGAGGTGATTGGCCGCCGTCCACCCAAATGCGCTGAGACACGCCGTACCATCAGCCATTTAGACCTCTTTATTGTCCATGCACTGTACCGCCGGCTATTTTGATTTTGTTTTGGTGCCACCGAATGCGATTAGTGAGCCAATGACAAAGAAACAACGCTCTCACAGCGCCGACATGCTTAGCAAACATCCAGGGCTGGCTTGGCTGCGCAGCATTTAAAACATAACATAATTCAATAAATGGCATTCTCAAGAAACATATGGTCCTGCCTGACTTCCAATTCCTGGAAACGCCAACTCATCAGGAATGTTGCCAATGCCAAGCGGCGCTGCTGTCGGCACATCTGCGAAGACCGGGTGACTGATGATACTCTCCCAGGCTTTCTTCACCCGTTCCATGTGAATCGCATTCTGCTGGAACGGCTTCAATGGGCTGGCCAGCTCCAGCACTGTTCCTTCAATGGTCCCCTTCGCCGCAGCTTTCTTCCCACCCATTGTCTTAGACTAGACTGGCCTGTCAGGCAAGAGGCACTTGTCGTGAGCCCAAATCTATCAAGATTTCTCATGTCTCATGTTTCACATCTAATCAGCAAAACTCAAAGTGAAGCACAACACTCTTCACGCTCTCACAGCGCCGAAAGGGAACAGCATAAGGGAACATCATAAGCCTGGGAAAAACACACAAACAGCAAACACACAAACAGCAGATGGCTTTCAATGGAGGACGCTCTCACAGCGCCGACACCGACCATCAATGACACAAATGAATGAGTATGCGTCATCGCAATCTTTCCCCATTCCTTTCATTGCAACTTGGCGCGCAGTCTAAGGACGATTCTGTACACTTTTAGGCCGGACTGCACCAAGTTCTTTCCCCAATCATCCCCAATCCTCTGCAACTTGACGTGCAATCTAATGGACGATTCTGTACACTTTTGGGCCAGACTGCACCAAGTGTCTTTGAATTCCTGGAGACTTCAATTCTGTCATCCACCTCAAAGGTTGCACACATTGCGTTTCACACTGTGGACCTTTTTTAGAAAGGACAGGAAATCCCATATCTGCATGATACTGTCCCTCTTCATGCCATCAGCTGTGGTTTTATCAGTCACTGCAAGGACAAACTTGGGGCGACGAGATGTCACTTTCAAATGAGGCCCATTGCAAGCTTCCAAAGCGCTAGCGAAGGCAGGCCAGCCGTCTAACAACTGCCAATTGGAATTGCTAGCAGAAGCAGCGCGTTCAATGCATTTTGTCAGCACAGGGTGTGCTCGACGAGCTTTTTCACAGATCAGCACCTTCCGCTTAGTCTGGGTTGCTCTCTCGTAGCTGAATGCAACGCCACCGTTCTGGAGGGCATAGTCAACATCTGCAACAGTTCCGCCCTGCAGAATTGCTGTGCAGAGTACAGAACTCGGTGGCGTCGCTGGGTCTTTGAGAACAAAAAGATTGGCCTCATGAAGAAGACCTGGAGCCCACCGAGAACGAATTTTTGCTTCTGCATCTGGTGGCAAGTTGTGGCAGTAAGCTCGAGTGCAACGACCCAAAGAGTACTCAGGAACCAGAAGTTTGGCTGCGCGTTCCACTTTCCTGTCACGAGCAGCATCATCCGAGAGTCTCTGAGCCTCAAGACGTTTGGCAATGGTGACCATTTCCTCTGCTATCTCACCTTCAGTACTAGCCCCAGTGAGGTAGGTGTGAATGCGGTTCTGCAGTTGCCTCTTGCCTTGGAAGGCAAGTTCTTTCTGGATCCTCTCTGTTTGGAGCAACTCTTGCGCATCTTGCTCGGCCTGTCTTTCAATCCTTGGCTTTACAGTAATATGGAAAATTCACAAAGTCATGGCAGAAATTAAACCACAAATCAAAACGGCAGCAATTAAAACATAAAAAACAAAACTACTTCATATATACCACAGATTCTCAGACGCAGAAACATGAGGGGCCTCTTCCGTTGTCCGTCTCCTTTTGCGGATGAACTCGGCCTCAGACGCCAGCCTTTTGGAACCAGGTAGACCTGAGTGTATCCTGGGAAGCGCTGCGCTTGCCCGAGGTGCCCCCCATCGTGATGACCACTCAATCCTGGCTTGGCTACAGACCTCATCCATGTCAAAGCGTCCACCATCGCAAAGAATCTTGAATTCCAGAAATTTGTGTCGCCCTTCCAGATTTCGACTCGTCAGCAACGTGTCCAATTTGCTGAGGTTCTGCTCAATTCCTGACGTGGTGCAACCATCAAAAGCGCCAAGCCTTGGCAAGACTTTTGCCAAGTTCTCAATTGGAAACAGCTCACGATTGGAGGGTCTGGCTTGTGTCCGCTGCACTGCAAGCCGATAGGCTTCAAAAGCTGTTTTTGCAAAGCCTTTCTGCCACAAATGTTTGGCTATTGGCTCATGCGCAGCTATTTCCGAGAGCAAACCATCAGCGGAGACAGCGCACACCTGGGATGGGTTTTGGCTTTATTTCAATGGCCCATGGCCCGTGGTTCAAAGGCATGTAGGTAACACAATAGTATTATGCTATGTGTGCCCTGCATCAAAGTAAAAAAACAACCAGTGCAATGAAGGATCCTTTGCAAGGCGCGCAGCATACCTTGCATGCGTCGAATCATCTTCGGCGCTGTCGGCGGTGATGTCGAAAAGAGAGAAGGCACTGAGAACATCAAAAGCTGGAAATTCAGATTGCACTGCTTGGCAGGCCATCTTGACCCACACCTGCATCCGACGTTGGCATTCCAAGAGCACCTGATCCTTGTTGGATTGAGTCAATCCACCTATTGTCTTGGGCGTGTCTCTGACCAGGAAGCCCCTTCTCTTTTCCAGTTGTTTGAGCATATATTCACAATAACCGCATGTCACGACTTTGCAGTTGTTGAACAGCCAGTGTATTTTGTCCAGCAATCTTGCTGCATAGGACTGCACAGCTGTAACATCATGGTCTTCAGTGTCAAGGAAGCGAATGAAAGTCAAAGTCTCGTCTGCAGCATCTGCTGCCATGCTGACCAAGACAAGTTCCTGGTTTGACAAAGCATCCAGGAAATCTTGAGCCACCTGAGTTTCTGATGCATCGCGATTGTGGGCTGTCACCCAAACTGTCACTGAAATCACTGCATCCAGAAATAAGACAAATCGCCCAAGAGGGCGTTGAAGACTGTCAAATCTGTGCTTGCGGTATGCTAAATTTTTGATTCGACTGGATTTCACCTCATCTGAGCCCATCTTCTTGACAAAGCCGTTGAATAGTTGCGACAAATGATTTGAGTTTTGAATCAGCGTCACCATGCTCGACGGTCCAGTGACCATTTTGTCCAAGCTTGTCGCTAAAGTCTCGTCAGCACTCCACGGGCGAGACAATATTCGCCTGGCGGCATGCGTGCGATCCTTGGTGTAGGCCTTCACGTTTTGAAAGGCCTCACGCTTCAGGATTCTCAGGCAAACATTCTCATCACCGGCAGCGTCTGCATTGAGTAACTCCACTACTGATTTGAAGTGTTTCTCAAATTGAGCATCGCCGGTGCAGAACTCAGAAACAATATCCTGAGTGACACGAGCTAGGTGGGCCCCTCCGCTATGCTCACCCAATGACTTCATTCCCAGCAGGCCAGTCCGTTGGTTCAACTGACCATCCACTGCTCTGAAGCGAACCACTAGCTCGTGAGCCTTCCCATCCTGATGGAGTGCAATGCACTGTGCGTTTTGCAAGAAGTTCCGGTCGAGGGTCACCATTGCCTCTGCCAAGCACGTTCTGAGCTTTTCTTGCTTGGAGCGATGTTCTCTGCCCAATGCTCCGTAACCTTCTTTGGGAGAGTCCAGCCTGCGTTGAAGAACTTTCTTGAATTCATCAACAGTGGGTGCCTGGAGCAAATCCTTCTCAACAAAGCCTGCCTCGCATATGGCTTCTTGACGCAACACAGAATGGTGATGACGCTTCAGGTTAGGAAGCAAAGCTGTTCTGATTCCAGTCGTCGCGAACTCTGTCTGCTTCTTGGCATGCTTGCAACAGACACAAAACAAGCGAAAATATCCATCATCACACTCTTTTCCGACAAGCCAGCTCTTGTCTCACCCATCAGCAAGAGGCAGCTCTTGTTCCCAAGTATGTCGGTTTCTCAGATAGGCTCTGTGGATATTGTCAACCAAGCTGTTCTAGTCCTTGCAAACATTGTCAATCCCTGACTTTCCATGCAAAGTCGGCGCGCGAGGCATGGTACCAAAACAAGAACCAAGAAGGACACTTTGCTGGAGTCGCATTTTCAATCATTCTGTGGTAATGAGCTGTGCGGTAGCATCGTTAATCTATGGTCTGTGGGTAATACACTCTTCTCAACACTTCTAGCCTCGAGCTAAGAATATGCCCTCACGGCACCCAAGTGTGTTCAATCAAAGCATCAAAATACAAGAATCAACAAAGGAACTATGAAAGCTGCTTCAAATAAGTGTGCACTCACCAGCTATGAATATGCCCTCACGGCATCAAAAGCATCAAAATTCAGAGCAATACAGCATCCAAGGCTCTGACAGAAAAAAGGCGAAATCTGGATGAACACAATGAAGCCTGTCACAAGACAATAGTAATAGCACGCTTCTAGACAGCAATGTGACAACACATTGTGACAGCACAGTCTGACTCCTCAAGACAGCAGAATGTGACAGCCAGCTGAATTGCATCGCCCTCACTTTTACACAGCTGCGGACGACAAGTGACAACTGATGAATCCCCTGAGATTCATCAATCAAGGATGATAACTGTGTCAGCGCAGTCAGACAGACTGCCCCTGCTGGCATTGTCAGTCATGCTCGAAGCGTCACTGTCCAAGGAAATGTTCAACCAATCACTGTCATTGTCATCCAGCATTGGGCTTGAGCATCCAGGTGAATACCTCTCAGGATCCTGGCGCTGTCGTTTGTGAAAGACAATCTTCTTGGCCAGCTTCATGATGTTCTTCCGCACCTTCCTGTCGGCAAGCGCCTTAGGCCACTGCCTTGAAGTTCGTCGCTGGTTTGGCAGATTTCTGAGGAAGCTCCTTCTTGATCTCAACTTCTGGGTCCACCTCGAAGTCCGAGTCAGACTCAGACTCTTCCTCAGGCTGTGAGTCCATGCCCTCAATCTTTTGCTGGAGCCTGCGTAGATTCTCTTCTGTCAATCTGTTCAGCGGCTGGGGCATTTTCCTTGGCAGCACTCCAGGATTGAGCTCCACTGGCGTGGGCGGTGGAAGGACACCATAATAGGCTTGGATGCGGCTCCAGATTTCGGCTTTGGTCCCATGTTGCTTCAAGCCGCACTGCTTGGAATGATGCCGGAGCATGCGGATGGACAAATCGTACGTAATGCCATCTGGCAGCGGCATGGCGACAGTGAATGTACAAGAATTGCAGTGTTATGTTCTTTGCTTATATTGCTTTTGAGCTGTCGTTTTTCCTTTCTTGCTGGAGACAACGCTATGAATTTCACTGCAAACGTTGTCTTCCAAAATCTTTGGGCGCAAAACAATTGCAAATAAACAAATCCACAAGTAAAAAATAGACAGCTCTCACAGCTTCAAGGAGTCTCACAGCACTTCTCACAAAAATTGACCAAAATTGACCTGCCTTGGAGATCCTGCTCCAATGGTGAGGAGTCCAGCCTTGGCTGCGGCCACTCAAAAAGTGGTATGCTTATTTACCAAGTCACTCAAAAGCAAACAGATTCGTGTAAAGAGAGAAGAAATGACACACCAAGTCAAGATCCTGAAAACATCAACACCATCTTTCAAAAGATGAGCTTCGGAAACAGAAGGAGAACGCCAAGTGGGGTGATGCGCGCTCTCACAGCGCCAGAGAACCAGAGGATGTGGCGATGTGAGAGCGCCACGACGACGCAAGTAGCATTGTTTTGACGCGATGCGGGGCTGAGACGTTTTCGCCGGCCCAAAATGGTCAATGCTGCAACGCTCTTATGACAGCCAGTCTTTTGACTGGACTGGGCTAGCCTTCCAAGAGAAAGCTAACAAACTTCTAGCTCGGCCACTAAGGACTGCTAGGATCAAGTTGAACACCTTCCACAGCATCAGGCTTTCACTTTTACAATGCAATGGATGCAATGAAAACATCCAATGGTCTAGAAACCACTGAATGCAATGGATGGTGCTCTATACCAAAACCCAGCCCTGCTCTTGAGGCTCAGGTTGTGCTTGGTCAGCTGCTCGTGGCTGTGGCTGGTCACAAAGGGCCTTTGCCGGAAACCCCAAACCTCAAACCCCAACCTACAAACCCCAACGACAAAACCTCAAACCTCAAACACCCAACAAGACCAAACAAAATCTTCCAAACCTCAAGCCAGTCTCTCGTGGGCGGATGTGTAGGCATGGGAGCGCATCGTTGTGGCGTTGAAACACCCGGTCGATCGCAGCATTGAGGCTTAAAGTGTTCACTCCGCCCTCGATATAGAAGCCGCCCAAATGCAGCATGCTGCGCTGGACGGTGTGGAAGGTCTTAGTCCACAAAATGAGCAACTATCCACCACAAATTAGCAAATTCAAATCAAAAACAATCAAAACCAATGTCGCAAGCAACCTCATACACAAAAAACATATGATCAAAACATCCCAGTTGCCAAGCTCGTTCCCATTCCCAAAGGATGCCGCGTGTAGACCGGATTCCAGGCCAAGTTCCATCTTCGGACTGAAGGATCCCGGCTGCAGGCGAAGTTTCTGAACAGCAGCTGTGGGTAGAAACCTGGCTGCGGCTGCTGCCATTGCCACATGCCCTGGGTATCCCATACTGAAATGCCAGACTTAGTGATTCGGTGGAACCAAATTTGTCCAGAATTGGCAACGGCAGGCCGAGGGGCCCAGGGAGCTCCATCCGGGCTGTGCACCAAGCAGGCCCATTCGCCAACGCGGCGACTTTGGTGGTGGTAGTACTTGAAGCAACTGACCCTCACACTGCGAGGCACCTCGACGGGAACAATTTCATTCTGCATCTGGCCAGCCATTGCCCTTGTAGTTGAAGATCAAAACGATCAAACGGCCACACTTTCCACCCACCGGCTGAGCCCAAAAACTACCCCGTTACGCAAAGCAATGAAATCCTTTGCGCTAGAACAGCAGAAAGACTTATTATTGATTTGAGCTGTTTTTACTCTGTGTTGAGGCTTCCGTTTTGGCTTCTGTTTAGGCTTCTGTTTAGGCTTCCGTTTTGGCTTCTGGAAGGGTACCGGATACGGAAGCGGAGAAGCAAAGATGAGGAAAACCGCCCCAAAACACATGGAAACGAGCTCATGCGCGCACGCACCAAAAGGAAAGGAAAATAAGACTTCTAAGGGAAAGAAAGGGGTGAGAAAGGGGTGAGACTTCTCAGAGAAAGAGCGGGGAGAGAGGATGTAAGAGACAGGGAAAAGGGAAAAGAGTAGAAGAGCAGCGCCCACTCTCACAGTGGCTGGAGGAAGCTGGGAACGAACTGAAAGAAAGGGAAAAGACAACATCAAAGAGAGCGCCCACTCTCACAGTGGCTGGAACTGGAACGACCGAAACGAAAGAAAAGAACGCCCGCTCTCACAGCGGCTGACAGACTATTAAACTATGTTTCATTACAACTGCCTGCCATGCAATGACTTCTATGAAATTGACGAATGAATGAATGAATGAATGAACGAATGAATGAATGCATGAACTTCAACTTCAATCTTCAAGTGCATTAATGAATCACAAGAATATGACAAGAATACATCACAGCGAGCACAGCCTCTCTTAGAACCACGCCGCCACCAATCTTGCGAGCAGTGTTGTCCTCGTGCCTCGGAAACAGAAGCAGACACGACCACATTATGGGGGCGACGCGCGCTCTCACAGCGCCAGCGCCAGACTACAGGACTCCAAAAGGCAAGGCGCTGTGAGAGCGCGATTGAAATCACTGCACTTGAGACACTTGAGACTGTTTTCGCTCGCGAGGAGCTTGGCATTGCATCGCCGCCGGCCGTGGTGGCCAAGGCTATCAGGGAAGCACAGTTAGAATATCGAGACCCACAGATATGTATATTCCAGTTGCACTCCATTTTGAATATGTTCTGTCTCGACCTGATCCATACTTTTATTGCTACCTGTAAGTTTTTTTCCTGATTCTAACTAACTCATGGTCGTCATGTACATGTTTGTAATGTTTCATCGTTTTTCATCATATCTTAACTGTTTTCCCTGGCTTCTTTCAAAAAACCATCATTTCAACTGTGTGGCCGCCTTTGGTCTGGCGCCCTTAGCCTTCTTTGTCTCCGGCTCCTGATCGTCGTTGATCTCGTCGCCAATCCGCTTCTTGCCCTTCTTCTTCGCCTTCGCCTTGGCAGTCTTCTTCTCCTCCTTCAGCGGCTCCTGGTCAGCCTTGCTCTTCTCTGCTTTCGCCTCCTTGGCAGTCTCTTTCTCCTTCTTCAGCGGCAGGTTCTGGTCAGCCGTCTCTGCCTTCACCTCCTTGGCCGTGTTCTTCTCAGTCTCCTCCGCCAGAAGCTCATTCTTCTCGTCGAGCTTGAGTTTTTTTTTTGCCTTCTTGTATTTTTTTTTGGAGGTTGCCAATCTTGTCCTCCGCCTGCTCCACTTTCTCTTTGTAGTCGTCGTGACTCTGCTTCAGCTTCTCCGCGATCTCGATGCTGCTCGTGAGCCGGGCTTTCCAGTGCGCAGCGTCACTTCGCTCCGACATGAGCGACTCATCCTTTTCTCGAAGCATGCTGTAGAGGGCGGCGATTTCCTGCAGGTATTGACCATGAGCGTTCACAAGCTACATTCACATGCAACAAAAAAGCGCTCTCACAGCGCCAAAAGTGCGCTCTCACAGCGCCGCAAACTGCACAAAAACAGTGACAGCCTTCGACTTCGTCTCCAGGTTGTCGTTGGCCTGGCTCAGGACGTCGGTGGCATCGGACAAGTCCTGACACATTCATATAAGTGATGCGCTCTCACAGCGCCACAACAATGACTGAACATGGCTGAGCCTTGATGAGCTTCGCTTTCTCCTTCAGGATGTCGCCGACAGCCTGCGGAAGGGTGCCATTGCACGACACTCTTTTCGCATTTATAGGAACATATCTTTACGAAACAAACGGTTCTTGAAAACACAGGCAGAAAACTAAACAAGGCAGAAATGGGCCTTCAGAGCGTTGGTCAACTCCTGGTGCTTGAGAGCCACTGAAGCCTCAAGGGCTTCTTTCTCGCCCTTCAAGGCCTCTTTCTCGCCCAACTCCTGGGCCAATGTTGCCTCCAAGGCCTCTTTCTCGCCCTTCATGGCATCCTTCTCTTCCTTCGCAATTCTCAGCCTCTCGTTCAACTCACGCCAACGGCGGGATTCGCGTTCCTCGAAGCCCTTCGAGCGGGTGTACCCCGCGCCATAATTCGTTCCCGCTGGATGGCCGGGCATCCTATTGTATTACCTCGACCTGTAACAGTGGATGATGATGGTTAGTGAAGGCCTTGTTCAAAAATTGTGATCC
>CAXAMN010022853.1:0-20707 GCA_963970005.1 Durusdinium trenchii | reverse complement strand
AGGGAAACAAGTCGTGAGCGGGTTCTTGGGTCAAGGCTTTGCCCCCCGGCTCAATCGAAAAATGGCAATAGATTCTTGAGGGAAACCAAGTTTTTCTATACTTGCCGTAACTAGTGAGAAGTTGCAAAAGACAAGCTAAAAGTAAGGCCAAGAATGCAAAAAAAAAACAAGACATCAAACAACTTTTGACAATTATGGTGAACTGAATGCTTAAACAACTCATATTGTAATTAAAAATAATGAATGCAAAATTAATCATGTTTTAAGGTCGAAAAGACTCAGACTAATGTCACTTCTGGGCATGGCAGGACCAGGGCTGCACCAATAGTGCCAAGAAGAGGCACAGTCAACGCAGTTTTTATTGTTCACGCCGGCTCTGGCTTTCTTGGGCTACCGAAGTCAGAGCGCAAAGTTTTCGCATTTTGCTGACAAGCACTGCAACAGCTATTCGCTCTTCTTTTTTGACCCTTCACGCAGCGCAAGGGACATGCTGCCTGTTTCTCACAGCACCATTCGCAGTTTTGTACGCTTGCTCCCAGCTCCAGTGCATCGTCTTTTAGGGTTTAGGAGGCGCCAAAAACTTTTGCACCAGTCCCTGAAATCTGGAACTTACGGATTTGCCTGCCACAGGCACAAATGTTTTCTAACATGTTTGAGTTCATAAATTTAAGAACTTAAAGATTTTCCCGCTGGAGGCGCGTAACATTTTCCAAAAGTTCTGAAGGTTCCTAATTTAGGAACTCAAGGATTTGACTGCTGCAGGCGCAAAAACTTCTTTCAACATGTTCAAATAAAATATTGAAATATTGAAGCTCAAGGGTTTGCCCGCCGCAGGCGCAAATTTAAAAAAAGCGCGCAAATGAATGCAAATTTTTCATAATTCAATTTAGGAACTTAAGGATTGCCCGCCGCAGGCGGAAGTTTCGGAAAAATAAAGGATTTGCCCGCCGCAGGTGCAATATTTTTATTTAGCGGTCAAGATCCTTCCAGCTCCCGTCCCCCCAGTTCTTCCAGTTACCACCAGTTCCCTTCCCCAAGTTCCCTTCCCCAAGTTCCCTTCCTCCACAGTTCCCTGAGCTCCAGTTCCCTTCCTCCAGTTCCCTTCCCCCCAGTTCCCTCCTCCAGTCGCCTTCCACCAGTTCCCTGCGTCCAGTTCCCTTCCCCCAGCTCCAGTTCCCTTCCGCCAGTTTCCTTCCCCCAGTTCCCTCCCTCCAGTTCCCTTCCTCCAGTTCCTTTCCTCCAGTCGCCTTCCACCAGTTCCCCGCGTTGAGTTCCCTTCCCCGAGCTCCAGTTCCCTTCCGCCAGTTCCCTTCCCCCAGTTCCCTCCCTCCAGTTCCCTTCCCCCAGTTCCTTTCCTCCAGTCGCCTTCCACCAGTTTCCTGCGTTCAGTTCCCTGCCCCCAGCTCCAGTGCCCTCCTCCAGTTCCTTCGTCCAGGTTCCTTGCCTCCCGGATGTTGCACTAACATATGTTTTGATGATTTTTAAAACATGCTTTTGTCGTTTTTATCAGTTTTGTTTTTGGTCATTTTTGATGTTTTTCTCAAAAGCAAAAAGTCAAAAATACATCTTCAAAAATTCATCAAAAATAATCAAAACCAAAAACTTCAAAAAAGAACAACTTGTGACTAACAGCCCGGCAGTTAGTCACAAGTCAGGAGTTTTCGTCACAAGTAGGCCTTCAAAACAAGGCTACTTGTGACGAAAAAGCCTGACTTGTGACTAACTGCCGGGCTGTTAGTCACAAGTTGTATTTTTTGAAGTTTTTGTTTTTGATGTTTTTTGTTTTTTATTTTGGTTTTTAGTTGTTTCGATGTATTGAAGATGTATGTTTGAAGCTTTTGGTTTTGATGAAAGCATCAAATAATCATCCAAAAAAACCTTCAAAAAACAACAAAAATGTTTAAACATCGTCGATAACCCAGGGCATCCAGTTACCCCTATGTACGGAACCAGTCCAGTTACCGGCCTGCCAGGTAACCAAGGCTCAGTTCTGGAACCGGCCTATGGAATTGTCCATCAGGATCAAGTTTCATCTACACGGCAACAGTAACCTCCAGATGACACACTTGATCGTAAATTTCAAAGCCTCTACACGCCATGTTTTGCATCAACACATGTCGACATTACAGTACTGTCATGGCATGTGAGGGTGTTCAGAGACGCACTGAGTGCATTCATGACGATTCATGAAGCGTGCGTACGCCGCATGGCTTCATCAGAAGAACAAAGGTGCCCGCCCCTTCTGCGACGGGATGGGAGTTCAGCGTGTTGAAATCTTGAGGGGCGGAGTGTCGGTGGAGGGATCTGGGTCTCCTGCTTTATGAGGCTCTGTGGGACCCATCTAGGGCATTGAAAGGATCACACGAGAAACCCTTGCATCGCTTCACATTTTTCTTGTGCACGGCTTGGCTGCCATCAGCATTGCAAAGCACGCTCGCAGCACTGCCTCATCCTGCAATCGGCCAAACAGCCATGTCCGTGGGAGAGGAACAAGGAGGGTTGGATGAGTTCCTAGATGGAATTTATTCATATTACTTTTAAGCTGATGTGGTCTCCCTTAACTCGTGATTGAGTGGGTTTCCCGCCGGCGTTTGCACGATCGATCAATTATAAGGCTGGACTTCCTCAAATGCGTTTTGGAGGATTGGAGCAAGACGCTTGGGGTGCCAGATTTGCGGAAAGACAAGAACCACAATCTTGTTGGTGGTGCTGGCCTGGATCCAACAGAGGAATCTGTTGGGCAGCTTTTTGACCCTATCTCCATGATCATGGCCCAATTTGGTAAAGCCATCCCTCTTGGATCCAAGTTTGTTGTTTCTGGGCTCATAACGTGAAATGTTTTCCTGTTTGTTTTGCTCGTGCCAGCTAGTAATGATCCCAAGAGAAACCGTCCCTGACTATATATTGCGCAGGCTGCTTTCCTTTACCTTGACCAGCTACTGGGCCTACATCCTGAAGAAACACGCCAAAAGGATCTGCAAGCGTGGGCAGAATATCAAAGCAATGTCCTGCGCTCTCACTGCACCTACATGATTCGACTATGGAGAAAGTCGGCTTTCAAATCCAAGTCATTTGGTTAAAACAGCACTATGTCACTATGTCACGTCTATATTTTGTTTTTAAAACTGGTTGCTAGAAAATTAAAATACCAACACAGGTTGAGAGGACACAAAAGGGTCCACACTACGATCTAGTGTGGACCCTTTTGTGTCCTCTCAGCCTCTCTAGGTAGCCACGGGGGGTGATGGTTCTTCCCACTTGCATTGCACCAGGTCAGAGACGACTCAGCAGCTTAAGGACATCCTTAACATGATGGAAGCTCACGCGGCTCCGGCTACCGCGCCCCAGCAGGTAAATGGGGAAGCTCTGCAGGAAGAGCCCATGGAGACCGCAGAACACATAGAGTCTTCGGGATCCATGGATGTGGAATCCGCACCAATGGGGTCCCATGTCGATCAAATGGAGACCCTTCCAATGGACTGGCCCCCGCAGCCTCAGTACCCAAAGACGACATTGAAGAGATGGTGCACACCAAAACCCGCTAAGGCCTGGTAACACGACAACACACGTTTCCAGTCCTTCGAAAGCTGACCATCAGGAGATGAGGCGTGAGCTTCCACAGGAAAACTTTGGATCCCATAATGCACTTGTTGTACGTGGGTTGGGGAAAGCGTTTTCTTTCCTGTGGAAGCTCACGCCTTCGTGGCTGGCAACTCTACCTCAGTCGAGACCCACACACACAAAGTGCCTGCACTCTCACAGGTGCCTGCAGAAGCCGCGGAAGAACATCCTACAGGTAGTGGCATGCAACAGGAGGTGCCGGTGACAGATCCAGAATTACTTCAATGGAATTCGACTCTAGGTATATTCAAAAGGTCAGTGATCATCCTGTTCAGAAACAAATCCTCCGCTTTTGCTTGAGCACCCCCTTATGCTGATGCTTGTAAGTGCAGGTGCCCACTGAAGAAGTTGCACGTGGAGACTCTCCCATGGAGCCACAAGATGAGGCATGGTGGTAACCTCTTGACTGGTCCCGTGATTCATTTTTTGCAGGTGCAGCCTGGAGATCACGGAGCTCAGACTGAAAACCAAAATCCTGGTATCCAAGAGGAGGCTTGAGCTCGCTCTAAAGCTTCATTGTTGAATTTTGACTGTACTTGCAATAATACATGGCAAGTCTTTATCTAGCTGCCTGATCAGGAACCTCATGAGACTGAACATCAATCTGGTACAGCAGAGGCTTGTCCTTGCTCCTCATAGTATAGAATGCGGAATTATGTTTTTCATCGCAGGTGCAGCCCGATCAAGAAGTTCAGTTTGTTCAACATCCTAGCGCTGAAGAGGAGGCCTGAACTTGCTCCTCACAGCAAATTGTAATAGATATTTGTCGCAGGTGCGGCCCGATCAAGGAGCTCATCAGTCTGCTGAACTTCCTGCTACTGAGGAGGCACCCCCACTAGAATTTTAATTTTATTTTGTGAGGTTGCTACTGCACGATGTTGAATCAGTGGAAGAAAAATCACGGAACCATGGCAGTATGCCTGTGCCCAACTGTTCCCAAACCCTCAGCCGTTCAGCCCTTAAATTCAATATGTGCTGCAGGCGTCTGGAGGAGAAGATCGACATGCTTCTGGACAAGAACGCCCCGCTGTGGAACATATGGTTGCCAAGGTCCAACAATCAGTTGAACAATATAGACATGTTTCATCATGCTTAGCCTCACAAAGAAAAAAACACGCCAGAAACCCCCCATGGAGCCAGAGTTGGGTATTGAGGTTCGTCTCAACAGTCCTGATGTAAAACCGATCCTGAGGGCTGTGCACATCCTAGCCAGCCAGCGCAGTGCATCAGGCTGACCCAGCTGGCCAACAAGATGCAGGTGGGCAAAAGGCCTGTCGCTTCTGCTCTTTGTCAATTGACTCCCAAATTCAACGAGCTCGGTCAATATCCGAAACGTGTTTAAAGATTGCAAGAGTTAATATCATGGGAGATGAAACAATCTTGCAATAGTATATTTATTAATCCCGGCACAAGCGACGAATCCGCCGTCTTGTCCACAGGAATCGCTTCCGGCTGATCAAGAAGGTAATGATGATGGTGAGGTGCGCATGATGGGTCTTAAGGGCGTCCATAAGCATCGAGCCCATGAGACGCAAATATAGTTTTATGGGTCCATGCACGCGCCACATATGTGTGCAGGACGCACCACATAGGCGGGCGGCGTCGTGTTACTGTTTGTGTCTCGTGGATTCTTGACTGCATGTGTTGTTTCTTCCAACCATGCCAGCAGGCAACCTTTGCTGGCAAACCCGCCTAACTTGACTGAAGTCTTATCGGAAGTGTTCCCGCATGTGAACGACATCAAATTTAGCGATGACATTCTCAAAGAACAATCAGCACTGAAGCTACGACCGCATTCAGCAAAAAAGAAATGGTAGGGTCATGTTTACGTACGGTCGTTGACGTCGTATAGACATGTTGTTTCATTCTAAAAAATACTGCTGAACTGTAGGCGTGCTGCTGCAAAGGCTGCTGCAAAGGCAGAAGCTAAAGCCGCTGGCCGGGGTCGCGGCAGAGGCCGTGGCAAGGGTGCTGGCAAAGGGGCAGCAAAGGAGCAAACCGAAGAGCCTGCGCAGAGTACAGGGGGGGCTGAGGAAGCAAACACTGCAGAGCCACCTGGCACCAAAGGAAAGGGACGAAGGAAGGGAAAGAACAAGACAGTTCCAACAGGACCAGCACAGGAGCAGGAGGAGGAGGAGAAGCAGCCTGCTAGGAAGCGAGCTGCACAAGGTAAGGGTGAAAAGAAGAGCAAGAAGCCCAAGCAGACCACAGAAGCCCATGTGGTAGGCAGGTGTGCGCGCGTGTGGGGTGTCTGAGGTTGCGCACACATAGGGCACGTGTTTCTTCCGCCAGACCAAAAGACGAGGGAGCAAATCACCGCGTCTTTGCCGAAGCTTGCCGACTACAAGGCCTTTCATTATTGTGTACAGCTATCCCAACTCAAGGTGCTGAGCTTTAACAGGTTTGTTGATTATGCGCGCAGGTCACTCCATATTGGACACGTGGCGACGTGGGTGTGGAACTGTTGGCAACAGAGTTTTCGCGGAAGAAGGAGGCATTGACATCTTTTTAATTGCTGTCAAACACCAAACTATTTGGAACCATTGAACCAAGTTTGAACGTTCTGGTCAGATTGCTTTCATCAATGGCAAGAGTATGGAGCACCTCGGGGAGTGTGCAATGGCTACCAGTGTTGATTTGTGCTCGAAGCTGGCACGCTCCCTATATACTATCTGGAAACTGCACGCAGTCAGTTCATTAATGTCAACATTAATCTTGTTTCTTGCGCCAAAAGTCTGAGGCTATGCAGTTGGATGCTGGACGTTCTCTCACTGAAGCAATGAGAGAATTTTATTCGGATTTGAACTCTTTCCTAAACTCTGCCGCCAAGCCCGCTCCTGCCAAACCCGCTGCGCAGGAGGTGGACGAAGCGGACGACTAGAAAGATCCTGACATGTGGCAGACCGGAGCTAGAGTGTTCTTGCCACTCTCATCCCTGTCAGGGAGGGTTTTGCTTGTCAGGCCCGAAAGAAAAACAATGTAACAACCTGCTGAGAAAACTGTCTATAGATTAAAAGTGTTGTTGCTGAAGAGGTCTGAAACCTGGGGTCAGGGCGAGTGGCACAAGGGGTAAAGACACAACTCCGGATCCATGTTCAGCAGGATTGCGTTTTGTGGCCCTTCCCCCACGCCTCAAGAACAACATCACTGTTGAAGTGGTTGTTTCATTATATATAATCCCGCTTTGTTTGATTTTGGGGGCTGTGGATGTGTGGCCAAAAAGAGCGATAAGCATTAAAGGAAAGAAAAAAGTCTAGCTCATCTGACCGCAAAATGCAGTGTGTTGCAACACAAGGACCATTACATGTTTAATACGTCTTATGGATGATGTCCAGTTCCACGCTTTCAAGATTTTGAGGCTCAGTCACAAGAAGCCTGCAGAGCATTCCGCCACACGGCAATGCCCGCCTCTTTCGGCCTGTCGGTGTTGGAGGTTGCACTCATTTTGGCCTTAGGAGGGCCGCCAGTTCTGCCTTTTGTTTGCATTGGTTTGCGCTTATGGCCACTTCATTTCAATGCAAAGAATAGTGAAATGATTTTGAGTGTTTGGCGGCCAAGGGTCCATCTTCTTGATTACGTCGCGCAAACTTCAGACATTAAGTATAAACGAGAGCCTTGGCTGACTGCTCACAGAATCCAAGTAAACAATAACTTGTAAATTGGGTTTGGAATAACGCCACCATCTGATCAGTTTGATCTGGTTGCTTCGTTAGGATCTGATGGGCTTCGATCTCTTCTGTGGTTGGGGAGGGATTTGCCGCGCCTTCAGCCATAGCCCTAAAGACCAAAAGGGGATACACTGATATGCAGTTTTCTGCATACGCAGGAAGCATGTATTGACTATGCTGCTGTGTGCTGAGGCCGCCTGAATCTAAAGTGCGCCCTCTACGATCTGAGCAAGGACCCCTCAATGGATTTTTCCAGCACGTTGGGCACTTAGGGTGGCAATTTTCCACTTGGCTTAAGTGTTATCTGGGAACCCTTTTTCACCTGTTGAACTCGAAAAGCCTCTAGTCGGCCAAGGCTTGGGTTCCTGATTGCACTTCAGTACCTACTCCGTCTCCGACCTGGTGGGTTATTGTGGTCTGGATTGCCGTGTTCGATGCATGTTTGGGTGAGCCGCGGAACAACTGGCAAGACCCGCAGCAACCCAAGGGGGGTGCAGCAAGGAGGATCGTATCGCCATGAGTGCGTACGCCTTGGAAACCTTCTGGCTGCGCGCTTTGCGCTGTGTGTCTTGGTATGCCTGGCAAGACAGGTCTACTGGGTCACGGAGCAACCGGTGAGTTCTCTTGCCCAATACTTACCGTACTTGGAAATGGTGCTCTATCCGGCCAAGCTTATGATTGGATTTGCATCAGGCCTTTTCCAGAAGTTGTACCTTGTCACAAACCCGCTTTATTGGTATAGTTTATCACTGAGGGTGACACCCTGACCAAATCTATATGTAGAGGAAGATGTCTTTAATTTAATTTCAAATACTAGGGGTGAACAATGCAGTTCTTGAAGACTCTTTTGAACATTCAACCTTTGGGCTCCCGTACCAATTGGCCACTTCCCGCTGGTGCATCTGAGTTGGATGGGCCTCATGGGTCACCGCAGCTTGAAGAGAACTGTGATCTTTGGAGATGCGCCACTTGGCTGCACGCTGTATGAGGTTGCTCACTTACCCAAATGAAGTGGGAAGTTGAAAAGACATAGCAACATGGTACACCCATCCCAACCCTTGAATTGTTGAGGCCTTGGATCTTTCTGTTCAGCTTGGCTGCGAAGGTCACAGCTGCTGACAGAAATAAGTTCAAGTGGAACTCAGAGGGTAACGTACGGGTGACCAAGAAGTCTGATGGCACCAAAAACGTGTGTCTGGGCAGCAGTATATGATTGAAACCATGTCATGTACCCCCGACTACCCACACAGTGGTGTGGTGCCTTCTTCAACACCACAGATCTGGCCAGGTCAGGCGGACCCAACCTCAAGGAGACACAATCATACCCCGCTACATTCTGTAGCAAAGTGGCTTCCTATCACAAGAAGTATTGCATCGAATCTTGGCTCATTATGTTCGAGATCATATTATTAATTGTTGGGGCCAACCCACAAGAAGAGCTGTTTGGCTGGTGAATCTATCAGGATACAGGCAGTCTGCCACCACGCCCTGATGCACACCAAGCATCTGTTGGCCCTCACGCGTGGGCTACTTGTCATATAGCTAGCTATATGGGTGGGAAGACTTCTGGTGCACCGGTTTGTTTGCTCTGTTTTGTAGGGCCTTTTTTGGCCTGCAGACAGTCAACTGCAGGTTAAGCCATCGCTTTGGGATGATGCTGGATTAGATTCTTGATGTCGACATTAGACCCCTTGTTCACACTCTGGCATGAGTTTATTTGGTACCCATCCCTGGCCAGCCAGCCTTGATCCCAGGAGCCGCTGGTCAAGTTCTTGAAAGATGAAATGGACCTTGGACGTTTCGAGCCCCGCAAGGGATTGCCTTTGAGAATTGCGCCTCTCAACAAATCAGAGGGGCAGCTCTATTTTGACATGTTAAGTCCAGCAGAAACTGGACAAAAGCGCAAACAGCACTAGAGCATATGTGTCTTTCTTCAGATCCATGTCACTAAGTTATGAGATCGCTTCATGGCTCCCTAGTGCCTAGTGCTGTACTTTTAATGCTAATAGGCAAATTCGTGTGAACGGCTGTGGGTTACCACAACGATCTGTCTACGCAAGTGACCGCTGTGGTTCAAAGTGTTTTGCCAAACTCAGATCGACCAAAGAGGTTCACAGGACGACCCCAAAACACAAAACTCCTTAGTCCTGTCAACCTCTCTTGGGATGTCAACACTCACTGACAGACACATTGGGGTCAAACCGCAATGATTTGCACAGTGACCCAGTGAAGTCTGTGGATCAAGCTACCAGTAAGTGCACCGCTGGCTACGTTTGATTTGAAGTCCAGGAAAGGTTCTTGAAACTGCATGCCATCGGAACCGTTACTAAGGGGGCCGGAACCGTTACTAAGGGGGCCGGAACCGTTACTAAGGGGCCCGGAACCGTTAGTACGGCATCGGAACCGTGATGTGGAATTTGGGACCCTGGTTACTAGTATAACCAAATTTTTTGTCCAGAATTTGAGAAACTGTACCGGGCATTGACCACATTTCACCCTGTGAGGACACATGGGCCGGCCCAAGAAGGTACAAGTCTTGCAGTCTCCCTCGGACCCCAACAGGGCACAAAGCTTTTTGGCAAAAGCTCGTGATGCAGTAGCTGCTGCAAGGGCTGAAGCAGGAAAAAGGAAATCTGAAACAGTGGAGCAGGAATCACGTGTGTCTGTGAAGGCAAAGTCCAGTGCAAAGTCCAGTGCCAGCGCACC
Organism: Durusdinium trenchii; assembly: GCA_963970005.1. Classification (NCBI taxonomy): domain Eukaryota; class Dinophyceae; order Suessiales; family Symbiodiniaceae; genus Durusdinium; species Durusdinium trenchii. The sequence goes on along the minus strand of CAXAMN010022853.1, from coordinate 10,712 downwards.
AGCCAAGCCTCCCACTCCACCAAAAGCTCCACCAAAAGCAGCAGTTCAGGCTGCTCATGCACCCCCTCCAAAGCCTTCGATGCCGACTGTTGAGAAGGGTGATTCTGCCAAGGCTGTGGCAAAGGGTGCACCAGAAGTGCCCCCTATCAGATGCACTCGCAAAGTCAGCGAGGCGGAGTTGGCGCTTCACCGGCCTAAGGCTTTAAGCCTTGCACCACCCCCTGCCAAGGCTGCCAAGCAACCTGATTCCCTTTCAGGTTCACCAGGATCTACTCAAGCCAGCAGTAGTGCTTCCCCCTCTGGTGCCAGTGACAGAACAAGACTTTTCCTGGAAAAGGCAAAGGCGCTCCGCCTTGCTGCTGCTAAGCCTAAGGGCTCCATGCCCAATGATGCCAAGGAGGTGGCCACCAAGGAGGTGACCACCAAGGTGTCTGAGGCCAGCCAACACACTGGCACCAAGGATTCTGAGGAGGTGCGCAGTGAGGTCCAGGGCAAGGAGACCAAGCAACCCAAGGATTCATGTGAGATGCCCAGTGCGCCCAATACCCAGGAGACCAAACAACCCACTGACACCAAGCAATCCGAGGGGAAGCGTGATGATGAGCAGGTCAAGGATTCCAAGCCAAACAGTACTAGTGGTGGAAATGACGCACTACTAATGGAGCATCTCGTCACACCACCTAGCAAGGTCAACAGCTACAGGTCGCTACCCAGCACTGTTTCTTTGACCCCATCTCCTGTTCAAAGAATGCAGACCCTCGGTTCGTTTACTTCAGATGAAGACCACTGGCAATGGGAGCCGGACACAGGGTGTAGCCAACGCTCATACTATGGATCACGTGGTGAATCATGGTGGGGTGCTGGGTGGGACTATTACCCTCCCAGCCAGTCTTGGTTTTGGGACCACTGCAAGCAGCGCTATGTGGGTGCATGGGGGGACCGATGTTGGAGCTGGCAGCCACATGAGGACAAATCCTGGAGCAATAATGGTTGGGATGATCGGCAAACGTCTTGGGATCATCATGGGGATGGTCAGGATGAACCCTATTATGACGTCGACAATAGTGAGATCCACCGAGCACTTTACGACCGCCAGCCCTCGTCCGTTTCAGACGTCCTCAACAGCATCGTATCTCCCAGCCGGGTGGGTGGTGTTGAGAATGAGGTGAAGGAGCCTGATGTTCCTGGCATTAATGAGGTGAAGGAACCCGATGCCCCCATTGCCCCTGGCATTGCTCAGGTGAAGGAACCTGATGCCCCCATCGCCCCTGGCACTACTGAGGTGAAGGAACCTGATGCCCCCCATTGCCCCTGGCATTGCTGAGGTGAAGGAACCTGATGTCCCCATTCCCGCTGAGGTGAAGGAACCTCCCAAGCACGATGGCCGTGATCAATCCAAGAAGCATGAAGATGGCGATGGCGCTGTTCCTATTGGGGAGGATGCGCCTGGCCCAGGCCCCGACGGTTGGAGGTTGAACAAGAAAGGCGAACCAGTATCAGCCGCAGCGCTGTGGATGCGCTTCTACCGTTCCATCCGCAGCCCCTAGCCTGCACGTGTGCTTTGGAACTCAGGGGTTGCCCAATTTGTATTCAGGCACTACCAGATTTGGAGGGGTCTTAAGTTTTGGGTGCCAATGTAGTTCCTTTAAAGCTCACCCCCCTTTTCAGGTTAGCTTTTGGTGGAGCAGTGCCCCCTCCACAATTCATAAATGATTGATCTCTTTCAGCAGCTGATGAAACAACGCTCGATGTTAGCCACTAAAAAACCTTGCCCTTTGCTGTACGTTTGATCATGTCTCAACACCCGTCGACCCCTTTGAGGCACCAAGAACCCACCTCCAGAGGAGGTTGCTTTGCGGAAGATCGAGGCAGAGAAAGCAGGTTATCTGACTGAATTGGATAAAGGTTGAATTTGCTTTACCTCATTTGTATAGATGCCCTCAAACTCACACCACATATTGTTTTTTAATCTGTCCACCTCATAAATAGATCCTCTCCGCCCACTATGGCACTTAAAGTATAGGATGTCCAGTAGTTCACCAGTAAGGTAGCAGGCTTGGGAAGATGCATGAGCTATACCTACACTGGTTGGCATGCAAAGGGGTGTGGACGAAGTCGTCGATTTGCATCAAGATCTTCAAGAAGAACACGAGTGAAGAGCAACAGCAATATAGCTTCGTCACCAGAACAACTCTTGTGGAACTCTATGGTGAGAAGCTGGCCGATGATCTGATTGAGCGGCACAAGGATGCAGAGTCCAAGCTGCCAGCGAACAAGAAGAACACATTCATCAAAAGGCAACCCAGCTTGTACATATGTCATATAGGTGTTCCCTTGAAAGTTGCTGACCCCATGAACTGGTGCTCTTTTTTATTAGAATAATATTGACACCAATACAACCCATCGAAACCGATATCCCTGTCGTTCAGGAACCCCGACTTCCCAGAGAACGAAGATCTCTTTCGGTACAAGGCCTTCACAGGCATTGTGGAGAAGAAGAAAGAGATCAAGGGTACCTGTGCTGAGTTCAATCGCGAAGCCGACGTGGAAGAAGATGATTGGTTTGATGGCGCGTGCCCTGCCTGATCTGAATTGGCATGCAATGCTGTGGGGTTGAAACACAATCCACTGTTTACATATATTTAAATATATGGATTATTATGATAGTATAGTTTTTTTACAGGAACCTCTGTCATGGATTGTTTGTAGCTAGTGACATGACATCTCAGCTGTCTCCCACTGGCCAGCTTTTGAGGGAGAAAGCATTGGGCGATGATGTTCATCTGGCCACTACTGCTGGCGGTAGTGGCGGTGGCAGTGGTGGTGCCCCTAAACCGAAGCCTGTGAAGCCAAAGAGTGAAGAACAGAAGTTGGCGTCTGCAACTTGGCTTTAATGTCGTACTGAGGAGGGCAATAGTGGGGGGGGGGCACTATTAAGTGTCCAGTAGTTGCATGCACACACATCGCATACACAAATGAGTACACAAATGGCCTTTCAGCGGTGTCAGAACTCAGAGACTCTACATCCCAAATCCCTAGGATGGAACGTGGCCAAGAAAGGTCAACAGATGCTCTTTCCACCACATTGGTTGTGAGGCCAACAACACGGCCAACCGCTACCTCACCGAGTCCATCCAGTTGGAGATGCAGCTGAAAAATGCTCGGACTGTGCGACTCGGCTCTCAAACAGAAATGTTAAATCACATATCTTCAAAGGCTGCTGCATCTAATGACAGGGTCCCCGCACATGTACTTGGACTTGTTAATTGGAATGTTCCATGCCCTTTTGGGTTGGCAATCCCATGGATCCAAACCACTTGAAACGCAGCCCGCAACCGCACCTTCTAAGGAAAGATGCCTTCAAGCAAGCACTCCTCGCTGATCTGACAGCTGCGCGATCTAGCCTCGCAGCGGCTAAGGACAAGGCTGTTGAAGCTCTTGGGTCGAAAGCTGGTATCAGTGCTCAACACACCGTCCCTTGGGCAACGTGATCATTGGTCAGGTAAGGACAAAGTTTTGGAGTGGAATTTAAAGTTTAATGGAATACGAGCACTGCATTCCAAAGTTTCGATGCTCCAAAGGTGCCATGATATTATCTTGGAAGTCCCTAACCCCCACCAGCACTCTACTATGTTCTCATGAGGCCTTGACGCAACAACTGGAAGAGAGCAAGAAGATTGCGGATTCGGTGAAGTCACAAATTAGAGAGAAGAAGGTGAAAGAACCAGGTGCAAAGGCAAAGGGGAGCTCAAAAAGGAAGACTCCTCCTGCCGCGTAGGGTTTACTCTCCATGATCTGGAACTAGATCATGTATCTAATTTGGTTTTGCAAAGCTGCGGCGTTTTGCCCTTTCATATATATAACTTCAGGAGTTTACAGTTTCCAGGCTGGTTTACAACAGGTGTGAATGGCAACAGCAGCTTTTAATGGCCGCTACTGTTTAGAACTCTCCAAGCTGCCTCATCAGGAGGAAGCACATATCTCAAAGTAGTCAGCTTTTATCAACTCTATTTGCAAGGCAGCTTTAGGCAGCTCTTGGAGGGCCTCAGTTGCGACAGATTGGGGACCAGCTGTGTAGTCGTCACTGCATAGCAAGCTTCTGGTGAAAAAAAGTTCACTGATCAGGGTGGGAAAGGTTGGCGCAAGGAATGGAGGGGGACACCAATTTTCCCTGCTTGTTGCTCCCACGCAGGTGCTGAAGAGACGGGGCACCTTGGTCAAGCAGCCTTTGCAAGCCACCTGCCCCATGGCGGAGGTATTTGGGAAAGTCTTTCGTTTTGAGAAGATCTTTGCAGAAATCACTGGTCCAACTGTCCAACCATATTGGTACCAAGGATAAATGGAACCCCCAATTTCCCTCATGAATTAATGATTTTTGAGTCCACCTTTTGAGGTTGGGGAATGTGGGTGATGGTTGCGAAAGCGCTGCTAGTGCCATCAAGCAGGCGAAAGCCGTGGCTAAGGACTAGTGTTCATGCCATGCCATTGCACTTTAAACACTCACAATAAAGGTGAACCCCAAATTAGACCACATCCCCTGCAGGAGGCAGGGCTTGGCAATGTGCACAAGGTTACTAGGAAGATCGCTTCAATGGCTGGCAAGGGCAATTGCAACAGAGACCTGTTCCGCTATGTCCGGGCTCCTGTTGATGTTGTTTACGTGTCCTGCCCTGTGTTGGCTGATGCCAACAGTGAGAAAATAGTTGATCAAATGCTGCCCATGCTGGACCCACATGAGTACTTAGAATGGCTGTGGTGCTCTGGGAGGATCAAAGTTCCCAAAGATGAGATTAGGAAGCTTGGCTTACCCACTTGCATATATTGTTTTTGGATCGACCGTAATTACTGAGGGTGGTTTTGTAGAATCATAGCTTCACCGTGGAAGCGACCTCCGCCTCCGACCTCCTAATTGTTTCCTAGGAAGTATTGGGAGCATTGGGCCTCAGTAGCTGATTGGGCTGCATCGCATCCGGGGCAGTGTGATGCGCTACCAGTGGCTGTATACGGAGATGAGGCAAAAGTCTCTGATCACAGTGGTGATAAATTCATTGCAGTGGCGCTCCAATCTCCCCTTGTCAGGAAGCAGGGTTGCCTCTCTCCAACTTGTGTTTTGCAAATCTGTGCTTTTGTTCATGTTGTCCCGCAGCCCCCTGGTGTTCCATTAATGTAGAGGCAATCCTTTAAAAAAGTATTGACCTATTGTCGTCACGGGGTGAGTCAACAAGGTTTGGCGTGGGCAGAGAACTTCCTATTTTTCATAGTTTCCTCATCCATTGCTCTGGGCACTTCAGGGATTGCCACTTGGCTGTGCATGTGCCCAAAGGGATCTGCATTGAATGGGTTCCATCTTGAGCCAATCCCCTGTCCTATCCTGCCTCCGATGTTTGTCAGCTCGGCTGTGAGCGACCGGCCTAGGACACATTGAGGCCGATTCTCAAAAGAGCAACATGGAGTCTGAACATTGCTGTGATTGGCCAACGGCCACCTGCTCACCTTGAGCAACCGTTCGAGATGAGTCGGAGGGGCAAGGACAGGGGTTCCATGGTTTATTTGCTATGGGTCGCAGTCGCAGTGTTTCAAATGCGATCAGGCTAACTTCCTGCATCTCTGAAGGAACGGGCTGGGAAATGTCTGACGCAACGATTTGCGCTGACCGAAGTGAAAGGTGATTGGAAGTGGATTGTCGAGACGTGGTCCTTTAACAACCACTACTGGAAAGCTGGCTGCATTTGCTGGAGGTGCCCAGCACACGCATCCCTAGGCCTTTGGGGGCTGTTGTGAAATTATATACCAGCTCTGTTTTTTAGACTCATGGGTTTGAATATGTTTGTATGTTTGGATGGAGGCCGAAACTGTGTTAAGGGGGTGCAACTTGAATTTTACCAACACCTCCATGGTTTCATGGTTCCGTTGCCTGGGATCCTGGAAGTCCATTGGCTTGCCGGTGTTGCAGGTATGGCCCTTTGTTCTTGGACTTCGACCAAGAATGGGCCCTACGGACCTCCCATGAATTTGCAGCTGAAGTTTTGCCAGCCTCACCCAACCCTTTGGTTGGAGTGCACGGGTTTCATGTCGGCATGCTGCATCCTGGTGAGCAAACCTCAAAAAAGGCATTGTTGTTGAATTTGCCCGGCCTCCACCAAAACACTACTACTGTGCCGTGAATTGACTGCTAGTACTGCTAGGTGTTTGATCAGGCACGTTTTTTGGTAAAGCATCTAAGGAGGCATTGCGCAATGCATTGTAACCAGCTGGGCCTTTTCCATGTGATCAACGCGGAAGGACTCATCATGCTCGCAGAAAACAAATCTAGTCGTTGGGGTTGTGATTTTGAGCAAGCATTGATCCACCTGTACAATGACTTCAAGGGATGGTGCTCGCGGGAAAAAGCTACATGCTCGCACCGGCGCTGGCGTCGACGTCATCTCAACATGGAGATTGTTGTGCAGGGGGTTTCCACGCCACAATTCCCTCAGCTACATGCTAAAGCGATGAACAGCAGAATCATATTGGCCTGGCTAGCTGTTCCCTGGCTGATGCCCTGAAAGTGTTCATGTTATGTCGCCTGGTCAGGCCCTAAGGAGGCCCTAGAGGTAACTTTCTGTTGGAAGGGTCTCACGTTTCAAGTGCAGGATGAACTCAGTGCCGGGCGGAGTGAACTTCTCTCGCAGCTGCCCGGAGAAGACGCCGCTGCATCCGCGAAGCGCAAGCAGCTGTGGGGATTGGGAATTGCAACAGTGTTCTTGGGTTGAGACATGTACAGGTTCTTTATTTTGGTGGTGAAAGTTTTTTTCATGTTGGAGGACCTTCACAAACCAAGCAGGTTGAAAGGTCAAACTATTCATCACGAATGTGCTTGAAGGTGCAGCTTTTCTGAGTGGCAAAGATTGGTGGAGTTGATGCCGATCAAGCTGGTTCGTGAAGAGGCTGATAGGCTGCACGATCTTGGAATCCAATGTTGCCACTTCTTACATGCTTCAGCCTGTGAAGCAGCCAGCCAAAGTCGTGTGCGATGGCTCGTGCTTCCAAAATTGCATGTTTTTCACCACATGAATCTAGATTTGAGGAGGGAGCTTTGGAACCCTAGAGGGTACCACAATTTTTCTGGTGAAAGTTACATGAAAGTCTTAAAGGCTGTTTACAGTAGGGCAAACACCGGCGCAAGAGTCGCTGAGCGTGTCCTAAAGCGGACGATGTTGAGGGTACAGGTGCATCAGTCGAACAAGTGATCCAACATTGCGGTCAAAAATATGGAGCTGTCACTCCCTGTTGAAGCATGGGTTCCTGGAATCACTTATCGCCACAACATTGGTTCCTGTGGTTCCTATCGCCGGGCCCCAGTTACCAGTGAGAGAGGTAACCAGGAGGGCCTGGGTAACATATGTAGGCAAGGAACCTGGGCGAAGGGAACTGGAACTGGGGGAAGGGAACTGGACGCACGGAACTGGCAGAAGGCGACTGGGGGAAGGGAACTGGAGCTGGAGGAACTGGAGGAAGGGAACTGGAGCTGGGGAAACGGAAGTGGAAGCAGGGGTAAGGGGACTGGAGGAAGGGAACTGGGGAACTGGGGGAAGGGAACTGGAAGAAGGGAACTAGAACTGGGGGAAGGGAACTGGACGCAGGGAACTGGCGGAAGGCGACTGGAGGAAGAGAACTGGGGAACTGGGAGAAGGGAACTGGAGTTGGGGGAAGGGAACTGGAGGCAGGGAACTGGCGGAAGACGACTGGAGGAGGGAACTGGGGGGAAGGGAACTGGAGGAAGGGAACTGGCGGAAGACGACTGGAGGAAAGGAAACTTGGAAGAACTGGGGGGAAGGGATTTGGAATTATAAGCAATACAAAAAATTGCACCTGCGGGGGGCAAAGTCCTTATTTTTCCGAAACTTCCGCCTGCGGCGGGCAAATCTTTAAGTTCCTAAATTAAGTTATTGAAAAGTGTTTTCTATTGCTTTTTGTGTGTTTCTCTTTAAATTTGCGCCTGCGGCGGGCAAACCCTTAAGCTTAAGCTTCCAAATTTAAATACGCTCTAAGATTTGAAAGTTTTTGCGCCTGCAACTGGCAAATCCTTAAGTTCCTAAATCTTTTTGCTACTTTCCAAACGTTTTGCAAGTTTTGAAAGAGCTAGGTGTTTTCCATTGGAGCTTGTATTGTCTTGTGATGCGAGGTGCTGGTTTCACGGGCAGCCCAGGTGCAGGACATTGCAGATCATGAAAAAAGATATGAAACATCATGGAACGGTGATTAAAGGTTTAGTTTCAGACATCTCCAAAAAACATGTGGAGCTTCAGGTATCTCAAGAGATTGCTTGATATTATTTGCGAAGGTCGTCTTTGTGGACCGAGCGCGTTTCCGAAAGTTGATGACGTGGCCGACAGTGGCATGGACTTGTGCCCCATCATTCCAGCTATCCTTGGCAAGGGTGCCACAAACAGCGTCAAACAGTTTCTTTAGCTTCATCTGAACGCGATGCCAGGCATGATGTTGCAAGCTTTAGAACTGAGACGCGCAAGCATTCCGGGCCGCATCGTGAATGCTTCTCCAGCGCGACGGATGGCTAGGCCAGGCAGCTTTGAGGAGGTGCCTGTGCGACCACCCGATGATGCACCAATGGAGATCAATGGAGCAGGAAGAGTCGGGCAAAGCTTCCGAAGCAGTCCAGAGGACACGTGCCCGAAAGTTTTGCACAGGGGTCCCTCAAACATATGTTTATATATATATATATATGTTTTTTTAAAAAAATGTTACTTTGCAAATGCACCAGATGAGATTTCATCATGGGTCAGGAGTTGGTTTTCACATGCTCTCACATGTTTGTGCATGCGCTTGTTCTTTTTGAGCCCAGTTTGAGTCCATTTTTGAGCCTTTCCCATTGGAATTTGAGTTTCCAGGTTTCGACAGGTTCCAAGTTTTGAGCCTTTTCCAGGACTGACAAATGCCAGGCCAAACTCCCAAGTGTGATTCTCAGAAGATTACATCTTGTAGCATATTGTAAAATGCAAAGCAGCAAAACTCAATCCAAATCAAAGCTCTGATTTACTCCTAAGAATCACAGACAGTACAGAAAAACTTCAAAGCTTTGCCGGAAATGCTTGGATATGCTTAGATGATTTGCGCCCAAAATTCTGTTGCAATATGTTGCAGAGACATAAAACTATCCACAGTGCCACGAGTGATTCAGGTGACCACCGGTGTTTGAACCAGGCAACGCCCTGTGCAAAACACTGCAGCATGATGCTAAATGTGCTTCCAATATCTTCCAATCACAGTCTGGATTGTATGAGAACAAATGAGGATACTCAACAGAAGCTGTATGAAGCTGTCCATCCCCACACATCCCATCGTATCCCCACACACACACACACACTCTGACATTGGTTTTCAGTTATGTTCAGGGCACAGGGGCCACTGAGAGAACTTAGCGCAAACAAGGTGCACTGGTGAGTTTCACCAGCTCGGTGATCTACCAAACGGCAAACGTCTTGATAGCGCCCCTACAGAACAGGGCAGCCTTGCTCCGTGTGAATTGACTGGAACTCTGCGAACGCCAATCTGCAGTGGGCTAGAGCACGCAGGCCAGCTTGCCTCAACCTCTTCACAGACTTTTTTGAGATCGACGCAAGAAAGGACTTTGGTGGCAATGTTTTCTCTCAAGGCTTACCATCACTGGCAAGAAATGAATCACACTGTCGCTGTTGCTTTGGGGTTATCAAGCCAATCCGCTGACGTCCTGAGTCCAGGTTGGCGCAACGTCTCCGCTGACATGACATGTCTTGCAAATACTCTTGGGGGCTTCTTCACTGAAGCGCTGGGCTGGAAACACGGGCGCTTCATCTTTTTGGCTTTTATCCCTCTTCACGTCAACATGCACTGAGACATGTCTACCCAAGCGCTTGGTCTAAGTAGACCTACATGTTCACAGCAACTCACGCGCATGACTTCCACCTATTACACCAAATTACAACCTACTAGACTTTTAAATAGATACATAGGCTCTAGACTTGACAAAACTCTTGTAAGCCCACTGACATGACAAGTTCTTTCGTGACACTGCTTGACACTGTAAAGGATTGTACCAGGTACCACATCAGGTCGCGTCATATCTCATCTCATGGTATCTCATGGCACACAGGCGAAACTTGCAAAACTATGCGGAACATCATGAAACATTACAAAGCAACACAAGAACAAGCGCCCCACAGCTGAAAGGTAGACCGTCGCGCTCTCGCAGAAGTACTTGCAGGACTGCTCACCGATGAGAGCAGTCGTACGCCCAAGAAACCCTGCGGTCAGGAGTAAGGCCCACAGAATCGTATCCTGACCTTCGCACTGGTTTGCCCTCCTGTTTGCCCATGACTAGGGTTTCATCTCCTGCCCTCAAGAAGGCTTCCTTGCATTCGTCACCAGTGACGTCATGAATGGCACTGAATTTTATTGAAATCTGCTGAGCTGCACAGGAAAGATAACACATACAAAGACGTACAAGGGCAAAACATAATGTTGAAGATTGCTCAAAAGTAGCAATCTTCTAGATCAGGGCAGATGACTCGATATGGCTTGCAAAGCAAGGCAGGAAGCAATCTTCATAAGCTCAGGACTCAAGTTCGGGAAGTCTCTCCATGCCAGGCATTTTGAGGACAGCTCCAAGGCAATCAGCAGAATTCTGGTAGCCCTGGTCAGGATGGGCGGTTGGTTCACCGGTGACCACGAGGCTG
>CAXAMN010022852.1:0-20708 GCA_963970005.1 Durusdinium trenchii | reverse complement strand
TTTTCAGATTTGGTTTTATCTCTTGGGCTCACTGGATAAGAGAAAAAAGCGATTTGAGGAAGCAATTTGACTTTAGAAACCACATTTTAGGTATAAGCTGTTGGTATAGTTAAAAAGTGTTCATCGGTGATAAAAACAGATCTAATTCTTAAAATAGCGTGATTGTTTTGCATCATTTGCGTGGTCCTGTGAGTGAATGTGCGGATCAGGCCTCATCAGGCAATGCGATGAAGTGACACGTGAAGGGTTTAGAGCAGCGATAGTTTAGCCATTCCAAACAAACCAAATCATACACGATAATAATATCATATGATCAAATCACGTATCATATGACCTTCATGGTCCAAGTTCCAATCAACGATAACAAGTTGATATAAAGTAAAGAAAGGTCTTCAAAGTCAGTGTCAGAAACCATTGGAAATGGAATAGTGCATTTTGCCAAGCTGATGGCTGCAGACTCTGCAGAATTCGAGAAAGAGGTGCAGGCAAAGGCTGCGGAAGTGTATGAGCTTCTATTGAAGGCTGCGAGACCCGTTTTTCAGCATGGCTCGGAGCAGGAAGTGACTCAGATTTGGTTGAAGTCAACTTCTGCTGGGTCCAGGGCCAGGGGGCAATCGAATTGCTGTATTTTTTTGGCAATTCAGACTCGTAGTAGTGTACAGTGACGTACAGTGTTGGTTTTTTTGAAGTGTACTTGTTTAGGTCGCAAGTTGCAAGCCGCAAGCTGTAGCAGCACATCCTCAGCATCTAAGGTGATTGCATATCGAGATGCAGCCCTAAAACTTCTTGAGCTGAAACATGTGCCTTGGAATTGCTTTTTGCGTCTGAAATCATGTGAGGATTGGACATTGGTCGCCTGGTCTAGTCTGGTCAACTGAGAATTACTGAACAATGCATAACAGGCATGGAATGGAATGGCACTTTTTTTCCTCCTGAGCCTGCTACTGTGGATGCCTGAATGCCGGATACATACCTAAGGCCAAAGGTCACCGTGCGCAGGATGCTTTGGAAGCTGCTTTCACCCCATGCGTGAAACAGCCTGACGGACGGGCTGGGCGACCAGCATATTCATTACTACAGCTGTACCAATGCATGAACTTGACCATGGAGCTAAAGAACAGCAGCCGGTTGGGTTTTTTGCGTGACTGCAGTGCTTCAAATGGCCACTGGTGATCCTGGCGCAGCCAAGGAATTAGCAGTGCCTTTGCCTCACCTTTCTTTATTTGGGGGTCGAGTTGATTTCCCCGGTCCTTGGGCTTGAGGCTTGAGTTGTCCCCGGCCACCACCTCAATCTATATGTAATATTAATAGTAATATAAAAATATATATAATTATATAATATATTATATTATGTTCCATAAAAGACAGAAGCCAAAAGAGTTTTTGTAATACACATTACCAAATGGATGATGATGCATGCATATTATAGGCCGAAGTGGTCAGTGGTCTTACTTCCCATTCCGCCCCAACTCCCAACCTGTCAGTGAGGCATTGTGCGATGACAGCACACCCTGTGACAAGAACCAGAAGGACAAGGACATTGTTGATGCGGATGGCAACAAGATCAAAACCCCAAGTGCACCAACGATGACCCGGGCAAGGTGGAAATTGGATATACTAAACATGTTTGCAAGGCAGCTTTTTTTGGAAGGAGGAAGGCCTTGCATCCCACTTTATCTCACTTTGCTACTTGGTCCCAAATCCAAAACTCAACATGTTGGCCTGGCAAAGTTTTTTTTTGGAAGGAGGAAATTCCTGCATCCCTCATCCCTCATCATTCCACTTTATCTCACTAGTTGGTCCTTGGTCCCAAATCCAAAACTTCTCTGACTCAGACTCTGGCTGATCTCAATTTAGGCTATGACGCTACAAAGCAAAAAATCTGAGCTCTTCGTTTGCGAAGAATGGACCACAAGGCAGGGGAGCAACAGGCAGGCGGCAGGTGGTAGCAGATAGGTAATAGGCAGCAGCGCTTGGCGCTTGGGCAGTGGTTGTAGTTCAGATTCAGCAGTGGATGAAACCTTTTGACGACGTCAACTGACTCGACTCGCCTGCCTGCCACTCACTCATACTCATACCGCATACCACCAACTACTTTCAACAACTTCACTTCACTTGAAGTGAATCACCTGACCTCTTCTACTTCTTACTTATTTAACTAGCTAGCTAGCCAGCTTGCTTACTTACTTATTCACTCACTGACTGACTCCTGACTTACTACTTCCTTCCTTCCTTCCTTCCTTTCTTCCTTCCTAACTATATACTATACTATTGCTGTCTCCACTGCGCTGCTATGTGCTCGCAACTTGCAAGGTGTGTCAACAGCCTGGACAACTTCCGACATATGATTGGCCAGCAGTGGTATGAAAATGAAAGCGATGCTGCTGCTGCTGGAACTTCAGCGCAAGCGGCCACTCTTTGCACCGAATGCCGCATTTTCCCACTAGTAGCTATGGGCAAGGGCTGCTTGGCTGTCAGGGTGGTAGTCCTATAGTCGCTGGAAATGGGACAGTCCAAGTCCAGTCCCAGTCGAGTCTAGTTCTGAGTTCTCTTAAATATTACATGATAATGAATGAATGATCTTATATAATTCTACATGTTGGCTTTGGTGGTGGTGGGTGCGGGTTTGGGTCTTGGGTCAGCCAAGGATTTTGCAGCTTCCCGCAGAAATTGGAAGCACTCCTGCACATTTTGACGCTTGAGGCAAACACTGGGAATTTGGAGCAAAGTCTACAGCAGTACTGCAGATCTGTTGTTTGCTGCTTGAGCGACCAAGGAATCTTGACAGCATTGTGTGAAGTGAGTGTGTGTGTGTGTGCGTTGACAGGGGTCAGGGGCCAGGGTCATGGAGAGGAGAGGACATATGAGGTGGTGGTGGCGAGGCTCATTTATTGCTAATTGACTTGACTTACTATTACTATTACTGTTACTGTTACTGTTACTAGATATTAAAATACTAACTACGTATACTAATGACTAGACTATATTGAGTCTACTCTACTCCACTGTTACTTATACAACTACTGCTACTCCTCCTCAGGCACGGAATTGAAGTTGGCGGATGCATGGAATGTGAGCTTGTCACAACTTTGCCGAGATCGATCTATGGATGTATTGAGAGGTCTTGATCTTGACCAAGCTGAAATAGAACCCATCATGAAAATGGCTGCAGAGCCGGCTTTGTCGGATGCTAGTGCTGATTGGTCCTACTTCCCAACTTGGACCAGGCGCCAGTTGTCTGAGTCTGAGTCTTGGCAATCTGCTTTGGAAGATGACAGCATGCCGCAGCTAGCGCTTGAGGAAGGCCCCAGCATTCGGGCGGTACAGGTTGCAAGTTCCAGAAGCCAGTTGGGCCAGTTGGAGTTGGAACGCGCAAGCCCTGGCACTGACAGTAGTGCTGTCGACGAACATATATTTCCGAATGCGTTCAAAGTCTCTGGAATCAAGCATATATGTGACAATGCGTTGGCTGGGATCTTGGACCAGCTTCCGCAGCAACTTGGTTCCATTCATATTCATTCGAATTTGAAACACCATCACTATCACCATGTCACTCACTCACTCACTCACTCACCAGACCAGGCCATTTCTGATTTTTTTCTGTTCACTGGTCACTGTTACAGTTACAGTCACAGTGAGAAATAGAGATAAGATTAGGCAAGGCTAGGTACTCAGACTCAGACTGATACTGATACTGATGATGAATGGAACCAGCTGTCAGCTGTTTCACTTGTGCCATGCCCGCAACTAAGTTGGTCAGAGCTTCTACCTCGCTTACAATCACTGGACCACCTCCTAAGCAACTTTGACTGGAAGCAGCGCTTCGTGGCTGTATGTCTCAAGCAGAAGTCGAAGGATGAGAAACTGGCTGTTTTGAAGTGGAGAGGAGAAAGCCTGACAGGGTTGAGGTGGGAAGTGATATCATCCTTTTGCAAAGAAGCTCTGTCCTCAGTCAGCTAGCTAGCTATTAGCTAACCTAGGAAAACATGTGCAGTGGCTGCCACTGTGGCCGTTGAGGAACTCTGTGCGCGGGGGTGTTGCACGTGGGCGATCGGGGGTCACCATTCACCATAGCCATCCATAGCCCATTGTTTATATATATATATATAATACAAGGCTGGTTTGGCCCTGGTAAGAAAAGGGGCGCAAGTAAGGCGCAAGGAGTAAGGCGCTGGTTTCACTTCACTTCACTTCACTTCACTTCACCTCACTCACTCACTCACTCACTCACTCACTCACCCACCCACCCACGCACCCACGCACGCACGCACGCACTCACTCACTCATTCACCACCGCCGCCACCGCCGCGATCCCCACCTTCATCACCACCATCACCTCTCTGGACCTCAATGCGTTTAGACCGCTAGACCATCACATTACAGACCTCACACACACTGTTTCGGGTCTCAGACACACACTGCTTTCGGGTCTTACAGTCCTTACAGACCTTCCGGGATAAACACTTTGCACAAATTGAGAACCCTTAAAGCAAAGTCATTATTGAGGATCAGGGGCCTTCCTGGTCTACTACCTCGAAAATTTGCTTAGGAGCAATCTTTATATAAAGGAATGATTAAGGAATTTATGGCTTTGGGAAGCTCATTGCAACTCCTCACTCCTCACTCACTCCCATTAAGTTATGGCCATTGCTATCGGTTGGAGGCGGAGGCGGCCATTCTTAGAGAACATTCCTATCAGGTTGGAGTTGAAGGCCATTCCGATTATATACATATAAATATATAATATATATATATATATTATAGGTTCGACTATTAGGTTGGAGGCCATTCCGATTATATATATATATATTACAGGTTCGACTATTAGGTTGGAGGCCATTCCGATTAGGTTGGAGCGAGGCCATTCCTATCCTCCTATGTCCTAGGCTGACTCGTGATTCGGAGTGTCTACTAAGGTGCTTCCGCTTGAGAAATTGCTCAGGGAAGGGTGGAACAGCAATGCGTATGTTCGCGGCATTGAAGGTGACAGGCCCTTTGCTGTTGAAGACAGCTCCAAAAAGCACATCACCAGAATAACTCAGCTCATGAAGAATGATCTCGATTGGTGCTTCATTGGTATGATCAAAATGATTGCCAAGGAGTCCGAGATTATTGGGAAGTGGTGTGAGGGATGTGGGTGTCACAATGATGACTTAGAAAGTTTAGCAACAGAGACGGAGGACGCAATTGTCATTATCGATGGTGTTGCAAATGTCGAAGTCCCACGCTGTCATGCCAAGAGCAGGAAGGTTCCAAGGACTCTGGGACAACTGGAGGCTGCGAATTGCCCCTTCCGCTGTTGTCGCGCGCCGGAGCTGGCTCTTGGATGGGCTGCTCGCTTACAACGTCGTTGCATGTCAATCCAAGGGCCTTTGTTCAACAAGCTGACCTCTAGGGCACCTGCGAAGGATCGCGGGTTGCTCATAGCTGCATGGAACGCTGCGCGATCTAGATTATATGGAGTCTTAGGCTTTGCTTCAAACTCTTGTTTTAGCCAATAATTGGGTGTGTGGCGGGTGTGGTGATGGTTAGTTGTTGCCTGCTGCCTGTTGCATTGTGTTTTTTGTTCGGATTCTAAATTGTGATATTATAAACTTAAACAGACTCTGACACTGAGTCTTGAGTCTTGACTTTGTAAACTTTGCAATTTGCAAGCTCACTATATACTCACTGCTCACTTAGTCGGCACTAGCTTTTCCGGCCCAGGACTGTTGCTGGCCAAGCTTTCCCATTGGCAAGAATTACCATGGCTTCTCTGCCAGCCACTTAATATTGATGATGAAATCAAATGAAACTAACATTAATTGACTTGACTCAATTGGTCTTGAGTGTTGAGGGCCATTTTTCGACTACTAATGCTGATTCTGATATTGAAATTGAAATTGTAACCTGAAGCCGAAGCCTGGAGCAGCGGGAGCATAACTTTCTTGCTGGCTGGGGTTCCACTGCTTGCTTAAGGTGGCTTGGCATTTCCAAGTGATGTTGAAGTTCAGCGGGTGGCAAGGGATTGCCTGCGACGCTATGATGCTGACCCTCAGGCGGAAGGTTGTCGACATGCCCAATCGCAGAGATTTCTGAATCCAAGCTGGAAAGGACTTCAAGCAAATGACCCACCGCTCAGGGGTTTAGTAGAAGCTTTGGCCAGTGGCCAAAACTCCCTGTCTGAATATGCTCTTGCATCGCTTGACACCACTTGCAGCCCTGAAGTTCTATCTTTGATGCACTGGCTTTCTGGATTCCGACTTGTTCTTTGGATTCGATTTTGGTTATATTGATCATTGATGGACTAATTGACTAAGTCAGTTGTTGGAGAGTCTCAGTCTCAGTCTCTGTTATTCTTTCAACTTTTCAACTTTCATTTCAACTTTTACTTTCAACTTTTCAACTTTCAATTTGCAAGTTAAGTTACTACAAAACATACACTGAGGTTCGGGTAGCGGAAAGATCTGTGGAGGGCCGCCACAGCCGGATTCACCAGATCCAAAAAACGAGCTCCACACTGCCATATCCCGTATCTGTCCAATGAGCTCAGGTTCCAGAAGCTAAGGGATCTTGTGACAAGCAACCCGTTAGCGCTTAGGGCCCTCTCAGTTCATCTTCACCGCATGGAGACCGCAGTCGGCTTGAAGAAAGCAGTGATGTCTCTTGGAATTGGCATAGTTTCAAGTTCAATCTGTCAAGTCAAGTTTCAAAGTTTCAGAACACATGAAGAGGGTGACTGGCAACTTGTAACTGGGATATTGAATATTGATATCTTACTTACAGTGTGACAGTGAGCACAATGATTTGCATTGCAGTCTTGCAATGCAAGGGTTCGCTGAGGTCTCTCCTTCGGTTGCATCCAGCAGTTGAGAAGCATCTATCTCAGATGGGTCCAAGTCAGATCGTCAAACTGGTCTATCGGGATTCTTTAGAGTTGAAGCACTCATCCAAAAAAAAGGCTTCACCGGGAGATTCAGCAACAGGTTCAAGATCACCCAGGGGCGAAGAGAGATCGAAAGTCCATTCTGGATGTGGGTTCAACAGAGATTGAAGACCCCATGAGCAAGCTGCTG
Source organism: Durusdinium trenchii (assembly GCA_963970005.1). Taxonomy (NCBI): domain Eukaryota; class Dinophyceae; order Suessiales; family Symbiodiniaceae; genus Durusdinium; species Durusdinium trenchii. The sequence continues at coordinate 13,653 of CAXAMN010022852.1, read as the reverse complement.
ATCAAGTATTTACTGCAGGCCTGGGGCATGGGGGGCATCCAAACCGGATTCATGGTGCTGAGGCTGAGCTGACTGAAAAAAAATATGATTCTAGATTCTAGACTCTAGACTGGACTCGGCTTTTAGGTTCTATTTCTGAGTCATTCTATGACTGTGGCGTAGGTGAGCAAAGAGAAGATTGGGACGCTCTTCTCCATTGATGATGGGACATTGAGCAATTGCAGTAAGTCAATGGAATTGCTGACCCTTCCAGAGAGATGAGTCTTGCCTTGATTTTGAGGTCCACTAGTGGTCCACTAGTACTTTCTGTATGCTATACGCTTCATGCTGCGCTGCAAGAATAAAGCGGGAATTGAATTGGAGACCAAAAGCGAGTCTTCGAGGAGGAACACACAATAAAACACGGGAATACTGTAGTGACTGGTCTGACTCTGGTAACCTCACATGCCACTGGCTGCCAAGGTAGTAATTCCATGGTACCTATCGCCATGGAAGATGACAGCATGCCAAGCCTCATGGCGCCTGAAGTACAATTTGCTTCAGAATCTGAGAGGGCCCGATCCAGCATCAAGGATGGTGTAGAGTTCATTGTGTTTTTCCGGCCGGTGGACAACAATCTTGCGCACCACACATTTCTTGGAACCAGTTTCCACCGGAAATTTGACTTTGTGGCCCAGCGATTTGCAGTCATATCTTGCACAAAGAATTCAGGAACCAGGTCCAAAACCATCAGAAGTGTTGTCATTGGACGGCCCCTTGGGCCAGTGATCACGGTGAAGCTATCCCATGTGCAGTATTCTTCACTGTCACAAAAGCTGCGTGTGTGGGAACTAGAGGATTCTGGCTATCATGTCTCTCGGAACATGCAACTTGCCCAAATGGTGGGTGAGTTGAGTTTGTATTTTTTTGAATGGCAATGGCTACCCACTAGCCGCATCCTTGTACCCTACTTATGATCACCCCCCAACTGGGCCCCCAACCTCAATACGCATACTCAATACCCATCCCTATGCTCATGCTCCCATCACATCATCCTCATCCTTTCTTGCCCTTATGCGACTCCTTTCTCCTCCTCTTCCCCTCCTGACTCCTGTTCATTGTTAGAACTTGAATTAGGCCACAGCATGCTCAAGACCTTCTACATTCCATGGCAGTTTCTGGTGCCTGTTCTAGCGACTGTGGATATTTCATCAGTCCCGAGCTTGAATCTGCTGCGCTGGACCACTTGATCCAGAAAAAAATGGGCATCATCCTTAGTTTCAGTGAGGGTACAGCAGTCAGCTCTGTGTTTTGACTGTACTCTAGTCTAGTATGGTGACAGTGACTTGTGATGGGCACATCGTATTCCGGGTCAGGTTGGAGTGGTTGAGAGTGGAGATGCTGATGTGTTCTGCATAACCAAGCTGGGTTTGGGACAAATGGAAGCTATACAAACTTACCACAAACCAACGCTTTTGATGACCTACCGGATGCATCCTTTGTCTGGCAAACTGGAGATTGGTAGCCTGGCTTCCTTTTCCACATTTGAGTTGATGCAGGAGCTCATGCACCAAGGGTGGAGCATGGAAAGGCAAGGAGCAAGCAAGCGGTTGACCCCATACAAACCAAATGGACAGAAGCTCTTCTACTTTACCACATCCTTGAACAGCCCATATTTGAAGTGTCTCCTATGCGCGGATGTGCTTTTCAAGTCAGGGCTCAAGCATCTTCACCACTTCCAACCAGTGCAATACTACAAAACCATTCTCCTCTTGCGTGACAAGCTAGGTGAGGGTGAAGTCTTGCCAAACCAACCATTGTCCTACTATCAGGTGTTGCAACAAAGAAAGGGATTTGTGGGTGATTGCTCGAAGCGGTTCCAGTTGGAGGAAGACACACAGCCAGGCATGCAAGGAACACCTGCTGGTTCCAGTGGAAGAGGAGACTTGAGAAGAAACCGGAAAACAACTGTTGTGGTTGAAGTTGTGGACTCAGATTTTGAACGCGGCGATTCCGATTGTGATGGCGACGCAGCAGATGTGAGCCCGGAATCAGAGGTAGAATGTGTGGTGCCGGGTGTAGACCCTGAACCAAAGACCGGGACCAGCCAACAGCCAAACACTCCTCTTACTGCCACAGCCAAACAGCTGGCACAGTCTGCAACTTCAACAACAGCTTCAAGCATATGTACACGTGCTCGCCCACTTGTACTTCGCGTGGAACCCCGTGGTAAGCATCCATCAACTATGTGGAATCCTTCTACAGTTTGGGTGGCAGGTATCCCTATAGTTCGGAGGGAGGACACAGCAGTGCCTACATACTATGTGAGATGTCCTTTACATCGAACCCATCGAACTTGCACAAAGTCGATCCAGGAAAACCAAGGTGGTCAAGATATTGTTATTCAAAAGCTGCTCTACTGGCTGGCAGCGGGTCATTTGGCTTTACATAGGGCAGCAGAACGGCTGTCATCTTCCCCAGACACAATTTTCAAGCATATTGTGCTCACCCGCCCGCCCGCCGCCTGCCACCCAAATACCGGCTTGACTTGATCCAAGGATTTCGATTGGAGAAAGCCCAGCATGAGACTGCAGAAGAATTGCGCCGCCGTCATCTACAGCTTGATGCTTGGTATTGATTACCAACTCCTACACACGTGGGCACTGGATTTGATTGGACTGACTGTGGACTGTGGACTAAGCGTTTCACTCAACTCAAGAGACTGAGCACACCCAAGGAGTTTCCAGATGCATCATGTTTGCCGAGCAAAGAAGATCTTGAGAACGAGATTGTACAGCAGTGTCAAAGGCATGGCCTTGGCTAAGCGTTGTTCTAGGGGGGGAAGCAACAGCGCAAAATGCCAAAGCCAAAACACAGCAAACCTTGACAAAAAAGGTCGGAGTCACCGGAGTCGGGCTCTAATTTGGTGTTTGGCGCAAACACTGGTTGGCAGAGTAATACCTCCCTCATGCTACATGTTAGAAACAATGTTGTAGATTCTAGATGTTATCATAATATATTAATATAGATCTAGTGCACTGGCACAAACACTTGGTATTTTGGTATGTGTTTTTTTTCAGTTTAAGTTGCTTACGCCAGTAATTATACAAGACGTGTTGCAAGACCTACAACTCTCCAACGACATGTATACCATATTGTGTGAACTACATTGCATATACCAGATTTTGTCCGGCACAAATAGATATAGAGTCTAGATTCTAGATCTTGGAATGTTGGCAATGGTTAAGATGGGTTTTGCCCCCCATGTCTGCAAAAAGAAACATGCTGCTGCCTTTGCAGCTCATTTTATATTACAGATTCAGCTCAAGTACTCAGTTCACCCCTGCCGGCCGGCCTGCTTTCCTTTTCAGAAGTATTTGGAATGCTTGAGATGGGCGACTTGATTTTGGTGGCTTTGATTGTGTCCATCGGCCTCAACTTGATCATGGTGGCTGTGCTACTGACTTGGTGCTGTAGGGCCAGGGGGGGATCAACTACCTCCAAAATTCAAGAAGCAGGATGATGCGCGTAGTGATGTGCCGTCGGACTCCTCTGCAGTTGTCCTCTACTTCCAAGGATCTGAAGTATACCATAGCAGCCATTGCGGGCATGTTTTCCGGAAAGGATGTAAAAAAGCCCATAGCTTTGAGGCCTTGCAAAACTTGCCTCGCCCGTGAGGTGCATTGAGCATTGCTCCTTCAATTGAAGTTGAAGGCCCACAAGTGGGCCATAGGGCCATAGGACACAGTTTCCAAGTAAGATCTGCGGTGACTGGGAAAAATCGGCGTAAGACGTAAGACACTGCAACCCCGGGTCCATGTTGAAGAAGTTTCAGGTCTCAGACGACTACCAGGCACATGACTACTCGACAAACTTGTTTGAGGCGTTTGTTGGGCCAAAGGAAAATTTAGATTCATTCAAGTCAATAACCACTATGACTATGTGCATTTCCAGTGGTTTGCACTACACATAGTCCGTCCCCACTGTGCCAAACATTCAGTCATATCCAAACATATGTTGGAGTTACAGAAAAAAATCATTTTTTTCTTTAACTATTATCCATTCTATACAAATAGTTAAAACGTTCAGAAAAAGTTACAGAAAAAATCCAATTTTTTCTGTAACTAAAATTTCAAAACACATGGTAACCCCAAAGTTGATTTTCAGCAAAACTTGCTCCATGAACCTAATAACAAGACAAAAACTGATTGTTTTTGTCTTGTTTTCCTGTTTGTCCCCTAGGTTTTGGTTGAAACCAGCGTTGGGGTTACCATGTGTTTTGAACTTTTAGTTACTTCTGTAACTTCTGAACGTTTTAACTATTTGTATAGAATGGATGATAGTTAAAGAAAAAATAGTTTTTTTCTGTAACTTTTTCCTTTCATTGCTCACTGCATACAGATTTGTGCGGCTTTGTTGGCTGATTATGATCAAAGTGTCCAAAAAAAGTACCTTTGTGCGGGTTTCACATCTTACCTGTGGACATGGCAGCATCCAGACCCGCATCATCAAGTTCCGAATCAGATGATGAATCAAGCTCAACTTCAAGTCCATCATCATCTGGCTCTTCGGATGCAAATGCCCATGAGGCTGATGGCAACAACACGAAGCAGTCTGAGAAGGCTGGTTGGGGCCCTGGGAATACCGTTCACACTACATAATTACATCACCTGAGACATGAGAGGAACACCCCCTCCCCCCGCTTGCCAAAGGTACCCATTATTCCAGCAGGCCCATCCAGATTGGATGATCTATTTGGTTGGCCTGAGTACCACGCAAAGAAGCTTCTGGTAGAATGCGATATGGCAGAGATTGTGCGACAGAACTTCACTTCTCTATCTCAAAAACCGATCCACATATACGATGCATACAGTGGAATGGGCACGGCTGCTGTCATGCTGCATCTTCAACACAAACACATGTGCAGTGCATGCCTCAGGGAAATACACACATGGGGTATGCAGAGAGGAGCCAACCGGAGACCGACTGACGACTGAGCCTTTTTTTTTAATGAGTGGTGTGTGACCTGAGGAATGCTTCAAGCCATTATGGCTGACAAACCTTTTCCTGCAGCAGCTGTTCAGTCAATAACAGCTTGTGATTGTGATGCTCATTGCCAAAAGATTTTGACTTCGTTGAAGGAGGAGTGTTGTGCTGGAACTGGAACTGAACCAAACACAGCACAGCGTAAGTGACAGCGACTGTCAATGTCGGTTGGTCAGTGTCAGTGTCAGTATCAATGACAGTGACATTGTCTTAAGTGCTCTGCCTTGCAAGCTGGCAGGAATACCGTCCGCAGCACGTCAGCCCTGGGTTGGAGACACGGGTTTGCCCACAAGCCCTGGCAGACTGCAGAGCTGTCAGGGATGAAGCATTGAACTCCGCGCAAGCTGAAATTGCAAGGGTGAAATGAAGCCCAGTTGCACTTTGAGATCAAGATTGCTGCCATGTCAAGTGTGTCAGTCTTTACTTTCTAGATTGTTATTAATTGCTATACAGGGTTGTGGACACATCCCGCACCGGCCAAGGTGAGAAGGGTGTCAAGGCAGCAGAAGCCTCTCAGAAGAGCATCTATGCTCGAATTGGGCTAGAATTGCTCGACAAATACATGACCAGACTGCTACAGCCAGAAGTCTTCAAAACTACGGCTCCATGCTGTTCTTGTAGAGGAGACCCTCCTTCTTCAAGTCCCAAAGGCCGTGGCAGCCGCAAAAGGGCTGCTGAGAACCAGGACTGGTAGTGTTTGGACTTGCTGACTTGCCCACTCTCTTGTTGGAGCACTCCGAATCCGTGTATGTGTGCACAGTGTGTGCCAGGAATGCATGACTCCAAGAGGATTTGCGTTGGCTTGTCAACACAATGTTGAGGCTGGAAAGGAACGTCCAATCCGAATTGCTTGTGCTGGTTCAACTTGCGTGGACCATTCCAGCTTTGGCAGCTTGACTTGACAATTGTATTGTAAAGCAATAGTAATAGTATGAACAAAACTTAACTATGCATGAATACGTGTAATTTACTGCAATGCTTGTTGCGTGTGCAGTGTGCAGTCCACTCAGATTATTGGCATTTTAGGCGCTGGACAGAGTTTCCTGGGGACCAGCGGGCTTCCTTTGGCAATTTTTCTTTGTGAAAGATTGATTTGCAAAGAGGCTGGACAGATTTCTTTGCCAAAGATTGATGTGGTACCGTTTTTGTTGCTGATCAAGCTGGTTAACCACTAACCGAATCACGTCTTTGTTCAATCAATGCTTTTGTTCTTTTGAATTAGTTTGGCAGGACGTGATCATCCATGAATGTGCCCCAGCCTTTGACTTGTCCACCTTCCGCAAGTACTTTGATGGTGTGTACACAGTGCACATCGTGGAGAAAGAGGCATGCATGATGCCTCCACTCCCTTTTTGCTAATCTATTTTTTCTAACTTTTTGTATTTTTATGGCAATGGTAACAGTCAACAATAGACAAACAATGTCCTGTCAGGATGGTAAGCAATTGATGCTGAGCCCTGACATGTTTGGGTGGCCCTGCCATCGACCTCGCAACTATTGTGTTTGCACCTTGGATGCTACATGCCGGTTGAAGGGTGCAGGATTCAGTTCAATTCGCGCTCTGTTCAGATCATCTGCTTTGAATGTCAGTGCACTTTTTTTGCGCCTCACAGGACACTTCTGATTGACTGTTTGTGGGTTCTGTTTGCATATATATATATATAAATATATAGATTCGCAGAGTAGGGTAGAGTAGAATAGAATGAGTCATTCGTTGTTCCTTTTTTGGTTTGCCCTGACCAGGATCTTGTCGAGGCTGAACGTCTGACAGCAGCACACAAAATGTGCAAACCCCTCAAGACTGAATTCCATCAGCTACTTCCAGGTAGGGGTGTGACTGTGACTGTGAGTCAAAGTCATGAAAGCTGGTGGTAGTAGTTAGTCACATGCTTTTCATGTCAGTCGTCAATTGTGCTATCAGGATGTCAGAAAATCTGGCTGGGCAAATACAGGGACTTGAACAAGGTCTTCAAGCACCAGCTCAAATGCCAGAAAGGTTCCTCGGTTGGAATGTGGAGAGAAGGGCAATCCCACAATGCTTGATGCATGTTTTGCCGCCAAGTTGGTGCAACTGGATGGATGGTGGCGAACCTGCAGCAGAATCCCCAGCGTCGACCAGTTGTGTCATCCAAATTGCCCTCCTTGCTCAAACAAGGCTGCATGTTTCTTTTGAGGGTTGGTGGCGCAGAGTCCGAGTGTGACAAAGAAGAACGTTGGCTTTTGGATGATGAGACTTGGTCCATGGTTTGTTGAAAGAGGGTTTGACGGCAGCTGAGCTGGTTTGAGTTTGAACCACAGAAATCATCGACCGGTACGCCGGTATGCTAAAATATATACATATTATTATATATATATATAATATATATATTATATATTATATGAGGTCAATGAGGTCAAGACAAGACGGTCTAGAGTCTAGAGTCTTAGTTTGTCAGTTTGTGGCATAAACTCAAGAAATTCCAAGCAATTAAACCAAGGAGTGGTTGCATGCTATGGGGTTTCCACGTTACCCAGTAGCAGCTTCTACCTCTGCCGCTTCAAACGATCTCTATGATATGTACTCGTACGATCCTCCTTCCACAGTCCGCAAAAGACTTGCAGGCAATGCCTCTCGGTGGCACCCAACAGTCAGTAACCATGAGCATAAGTCCTGTGATGTGGAAGCTTGGTTTTGACTTAAAACCTCAACCGCCGCTGAAGCGCCCTTCTAAGTCGATGCACGCTGCAGTCATTGGTGCAGTCCATGCTTCGGTATTGTCCACACTGGTGATGAATCCATGAAGGAGGATAGCTGCCCACAGGTAGGCTGGCTGTGAGAGAGGATGTGATTTGCAGCGCTGGACACTGGACACTGAACCTAGCTTTTGTCACACTCACTCACAGCCTGTTTGTTTGGTTCTATTTGTTTCTTGAAGTTTCAGTTGTGGTGCGGCGTGCAAGTCTGTGCCGATGGCTCGGGATTGCAGGGGAATGCTGTCACTGGGCTGTTTTATCGGCCTGAATGCAGACCGGATGGACCAGCGCATACAGACTGCTGGCCCTGGCGCCGGCGCCTTCCAAAAACAATTGCGCTGCAAATAGGCTGCCCAAAGTGAATCCTGGAACTGGAACTGGATTTGTAGACTGTAGACTGTAGACTGTAATCTAGAGACTCGACTCGACCCGACTGGAACTGGAAGCTGAGTTGATGTTTACTCTGTATAAAGTAAAGTATATTATATATATAATATATAATCATTGTTTTGCACAAGCATATTGCTCGAACAGTTTTACCTTTTGGTGCAGTGCAATAGCCTTGCATTGCTTTTGCCAGAAGAGAACGCTACTGCCATGCACTCGGAGGTGGACGTTGGTCAGGGTCAGGGTGACCAACCAAGCTTGAAGGATCTATGCCATAGTCTTAATGCCGGGTATGGGTCAATGGCTATTGTGCCATGTGGCCCCAGGGGCAAAGCAGCTGATGAAAACACCAGCAGCACCAGATCTCCGATGACGCCAGCCAGTCTGTTCGACCCTTCTTCAGAGCTTGATGTGCCTGCTCCTCCGGCACCATTTGCTCAGGAAGTTGAACGCAGTGGCAGTGATGGCTCTGACTTTGGGCTCTACAAAACTGTGTGCGCGATCCGCAAATGCAGGATGTCCATAGTGAGACAGCCAAACAGGTGGGACCATGGTGGGGAACGGAACAGTCTGGCAGATTCATTGATGTGTTGATTATTGTTCAGTGGACTGACAGTGGACCGGACTGTGCTGTACAGTTTACTGTAATTGCAACAATGATGATGATGATGTGGGTTCCGGACAAAGGCAACAGGATGGCACGGGTCAAACCTGGGTATTTGCTATTTTATATATTCTATATACCATGACTATGACCATTACATATGTTATTTATCTATATAGTATAGTATAGAGTACGCTTTGTGTTTGTCTAGTTAGACTTAGACTTCTTGTAGACATTAGACACTTGGCTTAGCTCTTTTTGTCACTGCCACTGCACTGTCTCAAGGCTGGTTCAAATGTGCTGCGCTCATTGGTGCGATCGGGGTGGTCTATATAAGCAAGCGAAGCAGAAGGACAAAGCCCTTGCTGAAAAGTTGGCTGACCTTGAGAAGAACAAGCCTGAAGAGTTTGTGGAGCACGTTGAACTTTATGGAGAGAAGATTCTCGTCCTAACTTGATGCCCACACAATTTCATTGTTGTCTCCTCTGTTGTTGTCACCTGTTGTGAGTTGTGAAGACTTGATTATATAGGCTTCTCTGACCCCTGCTTGCCCCACGTGAACAAAGGAATAGACTTGACCTTGACTTCAAGCCCTTTTTGCAAAGAGGTGCCCACCTACTGGAAAAGGCAAAGTTCGCAAGCTCTATGACTTCAGCCGGTTGACAAAGTACAAGTCCAGTGGTGCGCGGAATGAGACAGTTGCGCGGAAAGTGCCGATGTGCCAAGCAGACTACGTGGAATATATCACTGGACGCCATCGCACTCTTCATTGTCCCAGCTACTTGAGCGACTTGCATAAATACTTAAGTAATTTTATGTTTATTACCACTTCAATGATGATGTGTTTGCCTGTCAGTGTATGTGTGTATGAAATATAATCCATGCGTAAATTCCCAGGTTGCGGTGGGGTCCTGCGGCGGGGTCAGAACGGCGTCCCACACTCAGGGGTACCCCAAAATGAGAATTGCTGATCAAGATTCAAGATCTTTTCAACAATGGGCTTCAGGGCTTCAGAATATAATTGGTAACGTCGACGTCGACGTCAACTCAACGTATGTATTGTAACCTCACAAGCACGACAAACATACAGATTCTCTTTATACAATCAGGGTGCAGTGTAACCCCCTTTGAGCTGGGCCTAATAGTATATCTTAAATCTTAAATTAAAATAATGATTTCTGGAGTTACTGGAGTTCAGTTGGACCTGACCTGACCAGGACTATCGGATGATGCAGCAAAGAAAAAAATGGTCACAGCTGTTCGATTCGGCTGACATCAAGAAGGACTCGGTAGATTCCTACAACACTGATGGCAAAGGAGTTGGAAAAGTGTGGAGGTTGTGGATACCAGTCCAAGAGGAGGACAACAACATGCTTTACCAGGACCGTCGGAGTCGGCTGGTTTCAGTTCTAGTACTTCTACTCTACTAGTAGTACGACGACTACTACTCTAGTAACTTACTAGTAGTACTTAGTACTTAGTACTTAGTTTATAAACCCAGACTCAAACATTCTATGTTAAGTCGATTCAGATTAAGTAGATTTTATAAGATAAGAACTAAGAACTAAGATGAATTGAGATGGTTAGCTAAAGTTAGCTGGTTAAACTTTTACCTTCAGGACCATGGTGTCCGCCAAGATTGCAGCGAAGAGGTCAAGAATCCCTCGGATGCTGTTGTACAAGAACAAAAAGAGACGGCTGCCAGCATCTTTCAGGAGATGGAGTCTGAAGAAAGCCTGGTGCCAACCTCACTCATGAGTATGAGCAAAGCAGGTCATTCCGTCCAAGTGCCTGCAACTGCACCAGAGAAAAAACAAAAAGGCGAGGGCGAGGGGTGGAAATGCAGGTTCTGCACCATTGGTTGTGGCATCCAAGCAAAGGGCCAAAACAGCAAATTCACTAGCAGAAGCTGAACGGCTCCTGAACAAGGCTCAGAAGCAGGGTGAGGATGTGTTGAACATTGCTGCTCCAAAGCTCCTTGGGAAGGAGTGCAGTGAAGACCCGACCCTGGATGTGATTCGCAGTCGACTTACACTTGTCAGCCTTGCATTGAACTCATCGACCGAAAAGGATGGTGAGATAGCAAGCAAACGGCTGCGTGCTTTGGCAATGGAAGACAAGTACCTGAAGGATTGCGAGTCCACTCTTTTTGCTGAGTCAGATGCAGTGATGACTCTAGGAAGCCTGCGAGGAGAAAGGGCTGTCAAAATGGATTTGTTCCTCGACTTGACCCCAGAACATTTTGACTATATAGAATTGAATAGGGTCGGGCCGGGTCAGGTCAGTCAATCTAGTGTGTCTGTGTCACGTGTCTGTGTAAGAAAGAATCAAGAGTATTGAATATTGTTTGTGTAAGAATCTCCCACGGCCTCAGGCTTCCTACTGCGGACCACGTGCTGAAAATGGCAGAGAAGCACCGCACATCAATCGCAATTCTCAAGAAGCTGGCTGAGTGCTTGAGCAAGGAATCCGAGACTTGGCAATCTCAAGTCAAAGCTTTGCTCAAAGCAAAGCAAGACGAAGAGACTGCTCAGACCAAGGCAGCTCAAAAGGCAGAGTCGGCTAGAGCCAAAGAGATTGCAAAGCAAAGAATTAGAGAACAAAAGAAGCAAGAACGGGAACAGCAGCAAGAGCAGGCAAAGGCTGCCGCTGCCACAGAAGCACAACCAGGACCAGAGCCATTGTTGAATGAGCCAAAAAAGCGAAGAAGGACAGGAGGCATTGCAGAGCTATCAGAAGATGACCCTACGATCCTAAAGGAGATGACCAAGTTCAGTGGAGGATCATTGGTCTTTGCCAATGACCTACATGATTTTGGGCGCCGGGTCTGTCTTCACCCAGAGATTGCATGTGGAGTCAGGTTGAAGAGCACTCCGGTGAGGAAAGTCTTGGCGGCTTTGGCTCAGTTGGTTGGTGGGTGGCGGCGGCGGGTGGGGTCTTTGTTTGTGCCTAGTAGTGCCTAGGCCTAAGCCTAGAAACTGAAAACATGAATGAAGTTGGACTGCATTTTCCAATGTATTTAGTATTTAACATCAATAATCAAAAGCCTCAAAAAAACAGTATCATGTCAATGGTGTCCAGTGCAATCTGTATTGTTGTTTGTCTATGTCAATTTCAATGTTTGTCAGGCCAGGCGTCATTGGCTCAGACATCGATTATTGGTCATTGGTCAATCAAGTCGGTCAGGTCAGGTCCTGGTCCTGGTCACCGTCATTGAATTTTTTGTTTAACTAACTACTACTAACTAACAGCTAATAACAACTGTTTAACTGTTTACCTGTAACTAACTAAGGAGCTGTGCAAGGACTTCCAGGATGACCCTACAGTAAGCCTGAATCAGATCATGAAAAAACATTGCATCGGATGCATCAGAGTTTGAGGGTAATGCTGCCAAGATGTTCCAGATGCCTGACAGCGACAAGGAGCGAGTGACTTCAGTGAGGGCGGGGCCAGCAAAGCTTTTGGGTTTGGATAACTTCTTGACCAAGATTTTGGAAGATCTTGTCCAAGCAAAACAGCTAAGTGGTCTTACGAAAGGCATTTTGGACCGCTCTTATGTAGCAGACGTGCATCTTGGTGGCAGTGTCAGTGGCAGTAATCATTTTCCCCTAGTTCTGAGTCTGGTTTCAGTTTTGGTGTTCAGGCTTCAGGGGGTTCTAACTTCAACGGGTAGCGGTAGTAATGAGTCAGTCCAGTCCAGTGTCTTGCCTTACTTTCTCAGGTTCTTCAACGCAGTATCCAAAGTAGCGGGGGGAGCAACAGGCCCAGAAGCAGTCTGACTTCATGAACGGAATATCTTTTGCTGCCTCGAAGCCTGGCACCAAGTATGTCGGACATCTCCCATTACCATTGCCGACCCTCACCTATCAATTTCAGGGAAATCGGCTGGTTGCTTTCGTGAATGTGATGGACTTGCTAGAACTGATCGTCTCGGATGAATGTGGGAAGTTCGGTGACACTGTGACTTCTGACAAGGCACCTGCCATGCTTCAGGACGGTTTTCACAGTGCACTGTCAGTCAGTTTACTGTTTATTCTTTAAAACACTTAGACTCAGACTCATGACTAAGACTATGATTTGTGATTAGACTAATATAACTGCGTGACGTGGTCAGTGGCAGTGGTGTGGTGTCTGACACTGCGTCAGGAAGCTCTGAAGACACTTGAGTACTTGGACAAAAAATCAATACGAGAAAAACAAGGAGGATCTGCTGTCCACCCTTCGCTGGGCCTATGTCATTCCTGGCGATATTGTGTGGGTGCCTTTCGGGCACATCATGGTTGAGAAGTCTGTTGGTTCGGTGGTGGGCACGACGGTAAGGATCGCATCAACACTATTTCACGAGGCACAACTCGGAGCAGCCATGCTGTACACCAGCGCTTATCCACAGAAACTTGGACTAGGACTAGGACTCGGACTAAGTAGGTATATAACTAGTAGTAGTGGTAGTGGTCCACTAGTAACTTGTAACTTGTAACTGGTTACTAGTAACGACTAGACTAGTGACTAGGACTAGGACTTAGGACTCAACTCAAATTTCAATTTTGGGCTAGGGCCGGGCCGACGCCGGGGCATTTTGTAGCCAAGGAATCCAGTGCTCCGAGCTGTGGCGCATTTGTCTTCTGCGATTGTCAAGGACCCCCCGGTCTCTTCAGGCTTTTGAAAAGCCAAAGGAAGAATGTCAGGAGTCGGAGGCGGCGGCGGAGGGTGAGGAGCCAGCAGACGAGGACCTGGAGGAGGAGGAGGAGGAGCCAGCAGACTCAGCAGCAAACACACAAGCAGCACTGGCACTCGCAACATCAAAGGCACCACCAGCAGTGACAACACCGGCAGAGCACAATGAACAAGTGGCAGCAAAAGCGGCGCCAAAAGCTGATGAGAGTGCAGGACCACAACAAGCAACA
>CAXAMN010022851.1:968726-981877 GCA_963970005.1 Durusdinium trenchii | reverse complement strand
CTTTGATATGTAGTGTGGCTCCATTGTGTTTTTTCTTATATATATATCCCTCCAAGTCGATGACCTCATAAACTTGTCCATTAATATTTAAGATATCTAGGATGGAACTGTATTCCAGGGAATTTAATCGAGGTGGCTCAAGGGCAAAAGTTGCCATGCAACCACCCTTTGGTTGCTGACTAACATCCAGAGATGCTCCAAGTGTGCTGTCAACATGCAACACCCTTTTTCATCATCTTCTGAAACTTCTTCTCCTTGGCTGATCTCTGTACAGTTTCCGCTATGATCTAATCCAAAAGGCCAGTGATAGTAGTATCTGGTCCTTGTGTGGCCAACTCCACTTAAAGTCACCATTAGGACTCTAGGTACTTACCTATATCCCATGTCAAGTTGCTGGCATTCCCATCTTCTTGGCCAAATCCTCGGATCTCCCTGCCCTCATCCACCAGACGTTGATCATAGAAGTCCTAGCCAGGCTCCGGTGGGTGTTCTCCATGTGAGCACACAAGTCCAACTCCAAAGACCTAGTCAGTGGTCGTGGTTCCTCTATGCAGCTCCAACATCATGTGAGCCACGGTCAAAACATGCAAAGACCACTTTAGTAAAGAGGGGTAGGTTTGTGCTCACAACCCTGCAAATGGATAAGGTCCGACTCAAAACCGATGACGTCCTTTTTTTAGTTGAAGAAGAATCAGGAGTTTTGACTGTCCCCCATGTCAGTTTCCAAATGGCCTCGCCTTCAGCACCTGGACGAGCAGCTCCCGTGGCTTCGAATCCGGCATGGCTTCGAAACCAGACGTGACCCCCGCCCCAGTCGAGTCCTAGGGATGATCGTGCAGAGACACTGTTGCCTTGCAATGGTGCTCCCTCATCCAGCTCATCCAGCCAAATGGCCACATCAAGATCGGCTCATGTATGTGGTTCTGCTCAGAAACACCAAAAATTTCCTACTGCAGTTCTTGGCTTAGCCGCTCGCCATCCAGCAGGTTATGTTTCCTAGTGACAATCCTACTGCGGTTCTTGGCTTAGCCGCTTGCCATCTAACTGCAACTTCTTGGTTCCTAGCTGCGGTTCTTGGCTTGGCCGCTTGCCATCCAGATTTCCAACCAAACAACCACCAGTTTCCTCTCCAATTCTATTCAAAAAAATTCAAATCATCATCCCATCGCGGTTCTTGGCTTGGCCGCTTGCCATCAAACACCCTGGCCCAAGCACCCTGTCCCCACTGCATGTCCACCCCAGTGTCCATCCCAGATTAAACATGGCATGTGCACCTTCATCTTCGACGACAGGCTCCCAGGCTTTCCGGTGATGAGATATTGCTCGCCGCATCCCAACGCACGAGGAGGGAAGTGAGGCATGAATGCATGCACATGTGTGTTCATGCCCTACAGGTGAAGGGCCTAATGTGACTGGATCCAGTATTCAAAACCAGTACTCCATGAGGTCAAGGACCCATGTCATCTATGTTGAGGCCTCAAATTGGGTCGCCTACAAAAATTTGCTGTAAAATACAAACAACGAGCCTCCAACTGCAGATGACCCCAGTGGTTCCTAGAGGTGATCCTACTGCGGTTCTTGGCTTAGCTGCTAGCCATCCAGAAGCAACCCTTGATGGTTCCTAGCTGAAATCCTACTGCGGTTCTTGGCTTAGGTGCTTGCCATCCAGACATAACCTCTTGGTTCCTAGAAGACATCCTACTGCGGTTCTTGGCTTAGCCGCTTGCCATCCAGCAGTTACCCATGGTTCTCTACTGCGGTTCTTGGCTTAGCCGCTTGCCATCCAAAATACCAACCAAAAAGGAGCAGGTTTCCTTACATATTTAACTAAATCCACCTCTCAGGAGACAATGAACACAATTCAGGTTTTGATGGGGTCAAGTAAAAGGTGTTCAACGTAAAGTTAATAGTGTTCAATGTCTTCATATTGAGATGGATAAGTTTTACGAGGTCAGGAGGGATACATATGATAAAAACTAAATATGTATAAGATTGTATAGGTACAGTATATGTAGATATACGTACCCTAAGAATGGACACATATATATATATATCATAATATATAGTAGTAGATCCCACCTCCTACGTCACTTTTGGAAATGATCGTGAACATCTTGAGCAATTTAATTGTTTGACCCTACCGTCTACTGTGCCCAAAAATAATCTTAGTCCAGAGCGAATCATGCGTAATCAAAAAGTGACTGAAAGATTGCACATCGAGGAAGCACACATCTGCAAGACATGTATGGCACCTCCTTTTCTTCCGCAAAATCAGTGCACAATGGGTGGACACACCAAATATGAGTGGAGCTGAGCGTTGGCGCACCACGGAGCTGTGAGAAAGCTTCAGGGAATTTGGGTACCACTTCCCAAAATTTGAGTTGCAGCTGCTGTATGAGAGAGAAACCAAACTGATCTTCAACTGGCAACTGGTGCAACATCGGAAGCAATGTCCCTGCTTGGTCTGCACAAGGCTCTCTATTCTCGCATCATTCCCCCTCTGAGAACTCATCTAAGTTGATCACACAACTTCAACGATCTTCACACTGGCACCAAGGTGCACCAGACCCCCGCTGAGAGGTATACCTTCGGTCAAAGTTAAGCACTAGTTTTACCAAGCGTGGTGATGCTAAAAACTCCAGTATATCAACGCGGAAAGTAGAATGGAGCTGTCAGCAGGGTGAATCATTTTCGTGGGCGGTAAGGAACCACATGGTAGCATGGACTGCATGTTCTTTGTTGCATTGGCCTTGTAATGCGGTCTGTCGAGTGCTCTGTGTCCATCGCCTGTGCAGATTCTTAAGTGCAGGTATCCAATTCGCCCGGGCACTCAAAAACACTTGTAAAAAAATGTTGCAAAACAGCTGGTCTACAAAACCTGTTGCACCAAGACATTTTGGCCGAAAGAGTCTCAGAATCGAAAACGATGCGGTGCAAAAATCAGACTGTAGATTGTATTGTTTCTCCTTGATGAACTCTGAAGCAGCTGTTCGTGCTGTTTGCACCATGATGCAACAAGGGGCCAGAAAATATATGTCCGCAGCTTCTGCGCCCTGCGTCACTGCAGTCATGTTATGTCTTGAGCATGCAATACACTCAAGAAACGCGCAAAGACTTGACTGAAAACGTCTTCGCATCCACATGCCGGGGCAGGTCTGCTGGCGCTATCCAGCACGCCTTCCGCCTTCTACTGGCGACGCCGGTCTCGAGCTTATCCACTGGCGACGCAGTGTGGGAGATTAGAAACTATCAACTCTACGCACACCACTTTTCACTCGATTGAGATGTTGTTAGAGTTTGGTGAGCTGTCGCCAATTAGGAACTGTCTGTCCCTGTGCAAAGTGAAGGAACATACGGTTTGCCCGACATCAGCACAGCACCCCTGCTATCAGCAAGTGGCCAACGAACTGAGTGGTCTGCACATTGACAACTCAGAAAGCATCGTTTCAAAAAATGCCTGCGGAATAGAGTGCAAGGAAGCCTCATGAAAACAGCAAATGGTGAGTTCTTATGAAAGTCTGCTTGTGACCTGAAACCTTCGTGGTACTGAGGTTCTTCGGCCAATGGCAAACAACAAGGCTACAGCAGTGGCTTTGCTATGGAAAAAGTCGGTCTGCTTGCATCCAAATCGCCTTGTCAAGAATGACACCGTGGCCGACAATATCGTTAATGCTTTGCAATGCGTGTCGAAGGTGTTGGAAGCGGGGCTAAACAAGTGCAAGCCTGACTCAAGAGCGGGCACCACGATATATGTTTCCTCTTCATTGGTTCATTCTCTCTGGAGCAAATTGGTAACCGGAAGCGGGGCAAATCGCGGCATCCTCTATATATAGAAGCTTCTCAACTGACGGCTTCTTCCGATCAAAGGCTTCAGCTTACATAGTTGAAGCGCGCAAGCACCACCACAAGTTTCAAGCAGGATCATCTAAAACGAGTTCTTGAACTGGCCAACCGGATCATCTCGGAATGTGCGCTCGGTCCGACTCGGTCCCAAGCGTGTCCTGGGTCTGGCGCAAAGTGCGGTCGCCGGCAGCTGTGGCACCGGGGCTTCATCCGTAACGTTCACCCATATGCTTTCGAACTCGCACATAGTTTGCCCCTCGAGTTCCGTGCGGAAATTGCCTTGACACCAAGTTCAGATGCAAAAATGCAGCTTCACCGTGTGCAAGCGAGGGGGAGTGGAAACTGTTCTGTTGATTCTTGAGAAGGCTGCTTTGACGGGTGGGACATGATCAAATACTCTTGCACTTTGTTAGCGAGAACTGACACCTAACAACCCCTGCCACCAAATTAAAGCCACCTGAGAGGTGAAAGCTTGGAAATTGAAACAAGTCTGGCATTTGTACTTATAATTCATGGCCTTCCAGGTCCCAGGTGTGAAAGCATTCTGAAACACAAGGTCGTCTCATGCCAGTGACCCTCAAATTTGTATATGGCGTGATCGCAGAATGTGTCTATGCACTTCGTTGAACGTGCTCCGTTGGGTGTGCATCCCATCTAGCAACAGGTATACATGTTAGCTTGCGAAACTTTGCTTGACGGAGAACTTGGGAAAAACGAGAAGCTGCTAACTTTGGCAACCAAACAACGTTCATCTTGTTCAAGTGCGATTCTGAGGGGACGTGCTCATGAATCTACAGTACATTCGAAAAGGCTTGCTTGCACGTTCTGTGCGCAACACATACCGTCTAAGTCTAAAGCCATGCTTGCACCAGGCACCATGCAAAAATGAAGACTGACCTCCCCTCATTGCATGCCATGAGCTTCGGCAATGATCCACAATGTACTTGTTTACAAGCCTCTGTGGGGCAGGCCTACACAGCAACCTGCAGAAGCACAACCTGCAGAAGCACTCCTGGTGTCCAGCATTTATCGTGCCTTTGATCGCGATAGATCTAAACAATGGCGCTACGCTCGATACGAGCAGGCCTGGTCCAATACAAGCTGCTGATGGGCTGGAAGCAAGACAGCCAATATCAGCCAACCCAACTTGCCCTAAAACTGGAAGGACGAGTGCATCGAGCAAGCAACTCTCAAACTGCCAAGCTCATGCACCGTCTCCGCTCGCTCTGATGCACAGTGAGCGCCATCACTTTCCTATTGATTGAAACTGGCCATCCAGCATGACGGGACAGGCTTACAAGAAACTCTGCGAGGCAGTGATCTCATACAGCTGAGACGCATGCACGGGAAGATCCCTCTCAAACATGGAGACATCCGAAATGAAACAAGCCACGACATCTATCCGAGCTGGGCTG
The DNA here is from genome assembly GCA_963970005.1 of Durusdinium trenchii. Taxonomy (NCBI): domain Eukaryota; class Dinophyceae; order Suessiales; family Symbiodiniaceae; genus Durusdinium; species Durusdinium trenchii. The sequence continues at coordinate 976,619 of CAXAMN010022851.1, read as the reverse complement.
GTCTGATGGAAAAGGGTTCGGAGGCTGTAGCTGCGCATGTGATGACTGTGCCGCCAGGAGCAGTTACAATCGTCTGTGCGGCTTTGCGGACATAGCAGGTGGGGAGCCGCAACTCAGAACTCATCGACCAAATCCAAAACAATCCAAGGTGTTTCTTAAGTCCACACTCGAATCATCTTCAAGGAACACGGGCGACAGAAAACACAGTTCTGCCCTCTTCAGGTGCACAAAAATGCTTGGGCGCCCGTGCATTGTCACGGAACCCCTCGCCCTCGCTGTTTTCCAGGTGAGCAGGGTTGTCACCGTACGGCTGAGAGACTTGGCACATCTTGGGACTAAACACTCACAGAATTCTGCACACTGCTGACACATAAGCATCATGAGCTTTGGCTCCAGCACTCTCTTAAGCACACAAAACACCAAGCATAAAAGGTCAGGCCACGCAAGTGGAGCGGAATGATGAGGTATGAAACAAACCGATCCATGCAGCAGCAAACAGATTTTGCGGCAATGCTGAGCATTTTGTTTACGGCCATTCTGGGTCGCAGCTCCCAAGGAATCACAAATATATACATATATAACATTCCAGTACTTGTTCAGCCCTACTGCTGGCCGCAGGTCCTTACAGCTCAGCTTAAGGACAAAAGCCAGCTTCTGGTTGAATAGATCCATCTACATATGTTTATATCAACTGTAACATGCACTCCGACTCACGTTCCATGCAAGAGGCGCCCTGTTTGAAGCAGGAACATGGTCTTCCAAGGATCTAGGTTCCACTTCCATGTGAATTATACAAAGCTACCAAGTATCAGTGTTCAGCGCATTCAGCGCAAGGGGCCTCCATTCCCACTTGCCCAATAGCATTTTATTGACGCGTTGAATCAAAGTTTATACGCTTGCAATGGTGTGGCAGCACTTGGAACTGGTGGTTGGCAAAATCCAAGCAAAACCAAACGACCTGCCCCATGCTGCTCCAACAAACTAATCACTAATCTGAGTCATTGCCTTCCCAACCTATGCAATTCACAAAGCAACTTCTCGATGCACAGGTTGCATTGATGCGTTTAAGGCTGGCACAAGTCTCCCTTCTAATGTGTTAGTCCGTTGGTGCTGATTGTAATGTCTTCTTTTGTCCTCCTCTATGCCACGCAGATGGCGACCAAAAAAAACACTCAACTATGAGGTAGTAATGCCTCGGACTCTTGCCCAGAAACAGCATGTCTGGTGGTTCTGATTATTTATACTGCAGTGTCCACATCTGCTCGAGGCTGGGGCTAAGTCATCAAGCCAACATCAGTGTTTGAGCTCCAAAACCTCATCCGACAATTGGACTCAGTGCCAATTGACCTGGGCGTAAAGGGTTTTCGCAGTGGTTGAAGGGACAAGTGAACTCTGACCTGTGACCTTAGTTGGCAAGCGGAGAAGGGAGTTCTCATTGTAGTACTTGTCTTTGTGCAGCTTGTCCGGCTACACATGTGGGCAAGATTGCCGGACATTGCAAATTAGTTTCCTTGGTACAATAACATAAGAACAGCTGTCCCTGCCAAGTGTTGATTGACTGATGGATACTGATGGAGAAAGGCTTGCATTTCCAACACATGTCCGTGCAGGAAAGATAATGTCACATACCTATCGCAGCAAACACCATCCGGCCTCTTTCTGAGAGGCAAAGCCGGCGGAGGTTGAGGGAGGGAAGGAAGTCAGCAGCGAAAAAGGACGCTGAGTTGAGAACTTCCACCTTTTGATCACTGAGTGGTTGGTCTTGCTTCTACATGGCCTCCGGTGCAGAAGCGATCTCCTGGCTAGTAGAAAAGTAGCAGACCCAATGCTTTGATGGGCCGACTTTGCGGCCCAAGTGAGCGGAGCTTTACATGAATCACCTGGCCGGATTGATTGCCTCCAACTGGGAGGCATTTTTGGCGGCACTGGGCGTTCGTGTGATGTTCACGTCAACTGGGCACATGACACAGGTTTTTCGCTGTTTTTCTTTCTGCTCAAAGGCGAGACGAACCGGTTCTCAAGGTGTGACGATCGCGGCTGGTGGGCTCAACCGGACCGCTTCTCATTCGCCTCAAACCTCTAGTTGCGAGCTCGATCGTTTGCATCGCCTAGTTGGGATGGCTCCTTTTTTTTGGTAGCGCTGCTTGCAGCGATCTGGCACAGCTCATCCATCGATTTCAGCCGTTGATCTCAGGCACTTGTCCAATTTGTTCATAGGCTTGATGCAAAGCAAAACACACCAGTGCCGGTCATGGCAGGCTTCTGAGCATTGAACATCAAAGCCCCTACCGTATAAATACAAAACACGATGAGATTCAATTACTCGATGTCTGAAACATTTTGAAGCTCTGAACAAAAACACCTTCCTCAAGACACTGTGCAAAACAAGATTTTGCAGCCTTACCAAACAAAGAAGCTCACTCTGCCAAATGCATCAATGCCCGATATGCGCATGTGTCGCCAACGCCTGGAGGCTGGAGGCGGAAGGAGCCTGGTCACGGAGCCGAGCACAAAAATCGTCCCACAAAAGTCGAAATCGGAGAATACTTTACCGACGGCTGTATCTGCCTGTGCCGCGAACTATCTTGAATCTTGAGTGCCGTGGAATATTGGTCGATGGCCGTCGATGGTCACATGTCGCCAAGTGGCGCTGTTAGGGGCCCTCTGTGAGCAGTTTGTGGAGACAACACCTCTTCCGTCTCCTGCATGAATCACCCTGAATGAATACAGTTGTTCAGAGTAGATGGCACAATCCCCAAGAGGATGAGATGGACCCCCAAGGTCCTGAGTTTGCTGGAGTTCGCCTCAGTTCGTCAATCGGCATTCAAATGAACAGCACGGACTCTAATGTGATGTGCTGATATGTGTCCTGCAGCTTTGCAGAAAACCTGACGTGCTCGAACAAGGGCCCACGGGTGAGACATATTGTCGGTAATTCCGTTCCTTTATTGCTTTGAAGCATCTCTCTCTCTCTCTCTCCATATGTAAACATCTACATCATGGTCAGATCGCGATAAGAGAGTACAACCCATATCTTTGAGCCCCACGCCGCTTCCAATCATTCAATATCTGTGTTTGCCCGTGTGAGGACCAGTCCTGGTAGTGGAGCTAGACTCCAAGCTCTTGTCGCCAATGACCTGCTGCCCTCACTGCAAGGCATTTGCAAAGCTGTGAAGTGGTCAATTTTGGAAGAATGAAGCCAGCAGCGACCATCGACTAAGCAAATCAGCACGGAGGGACAAATCCTGACTGGACACCAAAAGGTGCCCTTAAGCTTCTTGAAGAGACATGCTCTGGTGCCAAGTTCCTTCCAACTACATACCCACCACCTGTGCAAATGGCACTAGCGCACTGCAAAAAAGGCTTAAGAAAAGGACTAGAATTGGCAAAACCACATCAATGAACTGAAACTCCTGCGTTGGGCTTTCGTCTGCAAATGAAATGCTCTGAAAGATCTTGTTCTATTGTCCTATCGTGTCCCATCCCCTGTTTCCTGGATGCCGGGCTGATCCAAGCGACACTTCGTTGACTTCGCTCGGCCCTAACAAATGTCCACATTCCATCCGTGGGCCCCTTGGCTGAATGACCCGCACAGCGAGCCGGTCATGGTCCGGGATAGACAGATCTTCGGGAGAGGCCAAAGTTGAGGGCCCCTACGTGTTGCAGGGAGCTATTCGTCGTCAAACTCGTTGCACTGCATACTGTATTCTGCAGCAAGATGCATCGAGCCTTGTGCGCCTATTGCAGTTATTTCGAGACACATCAGAATATTGCCTGAAGGACTGCTCAAAGCAATGCTTTTGTATCTCTTGATTGCATGCTGGCTTCTTATTGATTCCAGCCTGCGTGCACGCTATCAATTCATGGAAGGGAACGCTTTTCGATTGGTGAGCACCACGTCACGTCACATCTGCAGGGCTTCCATTTCCGCTGGGAGTTTCCTCCCGCGCATCGAGAGGACGCTTAGAGCAATGGAACCTATGGCCGGCCCAGAATGACTTAATCTGCGGCGCTTTACTGGGGACAAGTGTCAACTTGCTTAAGCAACACGGACGTCTGCGCAAGCCGAAGATGCGTTGCACGCGTTGCGTTGCGCGTTGCGCTGCCACAAAGGATCTGCAAAAGCACGTGAGTACAATCAAATCTGCTAGGGTAGACCAGCAATCGCTTTCATCTTGAAGAACTCTCGATATCAACAGAGTTCCGGCAAGATTTGCGGTCAATATGCCGTTGCACCAGTGCACGATGGTGCTGCATCATAGTCTTATGTAGGGGGTTACCCCAACTTGCGTGCCAAATCAGGTACAATGAGCGCCTTTTTTCTGAACCTCAGTCGAGCTTCCTGGTTAAGGCTTGAAATGCTTAGCACTGCTTACCTTCCTTTGCCAGTCTTTGTGGATACAGTAGTGGAATGCAACGAGCCCGGATACGGTGTTTTGCAACAACGATTTAGTGCCATTCCCGTTTCCACCAATCCTTGCAACCGAGTGTGCCTGCACTTTCCACAAGTAGTCCTGAAAAAAGGATAGACAGGATCCTATGAAATGTCTGACATTACACAACTCCTCTTTCTACGTCAAGTTTTGCATGGGAAACACCTGAAGTACATGCCAAGCAACGACAAGAATAAAACCGACAAACTACATCAAACTACCCTTCTAAATCTTCTAAGTTAAGCATGTCCACAATAGGGTAGTCGCGTTGTCAAAAGAAGGCCCTGACGTTTGAAGTCTCTATTGAGTCGGGAGCAATCAGATTTGCCAAGGTGGACACTTCCGAAGCCTGAAACGACTGGAGGGCCAAAGGAAACGACTGGAGGTCCGTTCTCTCTTCCCTGCACAGAGAAACCTGTCAACTTCAGGCAGATGCATCGCAAGCGGGCTCGTTAAGGAACGTAGGAATGAAGCTGTGGGCGCCCAACGGTTGCCCAACGGTTGTACATGGAGCACCCCCGCAAGCCGGCTTTTTGGAGCTTAACGCATGCATATGGCTACAAGTGCCGAGGCTACAGTGGCTACAGTGAAAAAACTCTGATGCACTGGTAAATACATGCCTCTCCAGAGTAATCCTCCAACAGTATTGACGCGTTGAACCAATCCCTATCTGCTCTTGCTAGCACGTACCAGAAGTGCTTCTTGAAGGGATGGGTATGATCCTGGTGGTTTCAAAGACGTATATATGTGAGTGCCTAAACTGGATTGCTTCAAATGTAGCAGTGCTGCCTGCTAGATGGTACCAACTTCAACGTGCTTTCAAAGGCTTTGCAGGGCGTACTAAACCTCAAAGCTGCTCATTCCAAAAGCTCATGAGCTTGAAAGGAACCCCAACGTGATTGGAAGCATGTGCATTGCGGAGTGATACAGTAGCTCTCCTACAGTTCACGAATATAGCACTTTCCCCACGTGCTCCCGGAAAAAGACAAGAGCAGAATTCGACGCACATGTCAGACTTCACAAACCCCTGCTGATGCGGCAGCTGCCAGGCCCAAGATGGAATTCAACAGTTTTTCGCGCAAAGTGTTCCAACGTCACCATGTTTTGCTCTGTGCCAAGTGTCGCTGAGGGCTGGGTGCAACATCCTGCACTCAGTACCGTGGAGTGCCTACTCAGTACGCACCAAAACACACTGCCTATGACAGTTCATGACACACCTGAGCGAATGAGGAGTGCATGTGGTCAAACATGAACGTGATCTGAACGGTCGCAGTGGACGGTCGCACGGCTCGTGGCGAGCCGCAGCTGTCTGCAGCTTTCGGGATGAGTCAACGAGAGGCCAAGGCGAGCTGACAGTCCCTGGTGGAAGCACACGACCTCCAAAAAGCACAGAACTGGATTGTAGGCGACAAAGCAACAATGGTACAAAAGTCTCACAGTCACTGTGAAGCCTTCTGTATCTCCTGGAGCACATCTCATCAAACGATGGGATTCTGTCGTCATATGGCAGTGGTCGGAACGTGTGTGACTATATGCTGTTCTTCAAAGGTAGTGAGTGATAGCGTGTGCACAAAATACTGCACTGCAGTGAGTGATTTGGTTACATACAATGAACTCTTTGTGGTTGCGCAATTGCTTGTGCAGGTTGAACCCAAAAAACAAAATACTGCAAGAGGAGATTGTGAAGAGTGTGTGCATCTTCACTCAGCCTACACTGAAACGATGGAGGTATCTGTCGGTGAAAACACCCAAGTGATTGTTGTTCAAAACCTATCAAAAATAACATCATTCGCACAACTTTTACGGTGTGCGCGTTGTCTTTTGCACGCTGGTTTCTGTGCGAAACAACTTTTGCAAGCTTTCGCGAACAGGGTTACTTTACCCGAACGGTAAAACCTATAGGACGTTTTACGTACATTCCAGCTAGGTTTACGCTGGCTTATGAACATACAAATATGCAACCTGTCGTAAATTAAAATACATAAAAGTTTGTCGAATCTTTCGCAAATTATCGCAACCGCGTGTTCACCATTCGCACAGGCATCTTCCAATAGCTCGTTTTCAATTGTTCACATTGGGGGCGGGTATAGGTCGCTGCTCAAGTCGCGCAAAGTCTGAATCTAAAGAATGCCCACCAACAGCTTGGCTTCTCTTCTTGAAGCTCAACGCATTGCCAGGTCCTTATTCGTCCTCATTACGTGACAACAAATTGTCAGGCAGAATGGGCCACAAACTACATCCTTAATCAGCGGCCCGCGGTGCAAAAATAAGAGCATTGTGAAACACCCTAAATGAGCCTTGCTCAAAACCTATCAAGAATTTGCTCTAATGGGCTCTTCTTTCACATAATTCTATCACAAGACTTTCGGGGTTTTCGCGCGCTGGCTTCTGTGCAAAGTCCCTTCCGCAAGCTTTCACACACAAGGTTGTTCTACATGAACCATAAGATGATATGTTACTTACGTGCATGTCATTCCAAATAACAAATAAAGGTCTGCTGTTATCTACGAAGCTTTCTCGAGCTTCCAAGCATGAACAAATTCCAAAGTCTTTTGCGAATCTTTCGCGACCGCGTGTCTACCTTTCGCGAAGGCATGCGAAGGCATCTCAGATTAACATATACCTAGGTCTTCCTCTAGGGGTCTTATTTGTTGAGTTTGGGATAGAACATGGTTTTCAATCGAAGCGGCGCTTTTGGAATGAAACTTAATTTTTTGACTTTGATGGTCTGTGTGCATGTTGGAGCCACTTACTTCCTGTGCCCATGCCTACACCGTCCGGAAGATCATCCCTTGGCTGTTGGTGCGCCCTTCAGTTCCATCTCACACATTTTTCCTCATCCCGGCTCTCTACAGGTACCAGCATGGCGGAGACACACTTCAGCCTATCGCCTGTGATCACTTAATGGGAGGCACTGGGAGTTGGAGGGAAATTGGTACACTCTTTGACTTTAGGTGGGTTGCTTGGACTGGTGTGATCCGCATGAACTCCACTGGCTCTAGCCGAGCTCAAGTTAGAGCTTGCCACCTCACCGGCTCAACCTCAGCATGGCGCAGCTTTCGGTTGCTCTTGAGCGAGAAGAACATGTTAGGCATCTTGCCCGGAAGAACACGTTGCTCTTGGAGTGGCCTACTCTTGCAACTACAGGTGTTCCTTCATGCAAATCCTTGCTCAGCAACTTGAAGATTATGCTCATCGTTGCTGATTGGTGGTCATCATCAAATGATGAGCCACTGCTGATCCCGATATCTGTTTTGAGGGCCGAGGCTGGGAAAGCACAAATTCTGGATGGGGCATGCCCCCCCCCCAATACAAATAGCTTATTTATCGGGTGGCTTGAAACTCACCTTTGCCCTTAGGTCAAAGACTTTTGGTCGCGAATGGGGATGGCAGTGGACCCACCCCGGGTAAGCGCCGATGCATGGGGAATCAAAAAGCTTTTCAGTCATGCAATGAGACG
>CAXAMN010022851.1:912089-968716 GCA_963970005.1 Durusdinium trenchii | reverse complement strand
CCAGCCTCATCCTATGCGCAGCGAAGCCCAGGCTGAAGGCGAAGGTCGATGATGCGATCAAGAGCCTCAACAAGATACATGAGCAAATCCTCTCTCAGTATACCGATGGTCTTGTAGACGGTTTCACCAAGAAGCGCCATAGTTTAATTAGATGTTTTTTCATTCTATAGAATGTTTCAACAAGAAGTGCCATAGAACGCCATAGATTAATTGGATTTTGTCCCTGTAGAAGATTTCAACAAGAAGCGCCATAGATGAATTGTTTGATTTTGTCCATGGCTCACCAACGGCCAAGCATTCCAAGTCATTCAGGTGTGAAGAGTCTTTGAAATCCCAGTTCATTGACGCTCAACGCCAGCTGACAGCTTAGCTCACTAAATATCTGTACACTGTCCACGCTTGGAGCTTTTCTGACAACCCTATGTTTGTTTGCTTTTTGGGGGTGGCCAAGGGCCATTGAGTACGTGAGCTTGGAAAGTCGTGCCAGGCAGGGTGTTCAGCAAACCCCCTCATCACCTCTTCTAGTGTTTTGGGACCCCTTGCCAATTCACAACCTGCCTGCAGACAAGTGTTGCCGAAGGGCAGCGGCAGCGCCAAGAAGAAGCAAAAGCGTGAATCTAGGCGGGAGCAGAGAGGCAAGGCAAAAGGAGCCCCCAAGAGAGGTGCCAAAGCCAAAGCCAAAGCCAAGCAAGAGCCTCCACCTTCGCCAAAACGTGCGAGGAAGTGATCTATCCTTTAGATCTGTGTGTTTTGGGCTGTGTGCTTTCACACAGCTGCTTTTGACTGTCTAGAAATTAAGTTGCCGAATGGCATGGGGGAATGACTTCCGGTGTCAAAGTGACAAGTGAAGCGAGGGTCTAACAAAAAGGTTAAACACATAGGATGCAAGAGTTGATCGGACCAAGGCGTTGATCTGTTAATCTTTTTGAATTTGGAGGTGTTGTGTGGCAAACTTTCTGCAGAAGAATGCACAGGACACGTACTGACACCAGTCACAACTAGAGCCCACAATAGAGCATGCCAACCCTGCTCTGGCCAGGTGCCCGCTACCACCATGGACCCCTGGTGGAAACATTTGCTGAAGCTATATCTGATGGGGTCTGGAACTTGGGTCAGCCTAGGGGGAACTCCTTGTCGTCGCGTTCATGTCCTGAGGTTCCTGCTGCCTTGGTGGACACCATGGCCGCAAGTGCGGCCCATGAGGTGGTGCCGGTTTTCGTTTCAGGCCTGCACTTGTGGAGACTTTGCTCGGCCTGTGGCAGGCAGCGCGAAGCAGCCCAGATGTGCATATGCCAAGATGTGGTTCGTCGACACTGTTTTGTGGACGTTTTAAGTTTGATGCAAGCAGACGCGATTTCCCGAGGCAAGCCCGGCAACCTCTTGTTCAACAATTGAGCTCAGCAAGAGGGCGCCACAGGGTGCGGCACAGACAGAGTGTCAAAAGAAGATGGTTCCTCCGGTTGAGCCATAGGCTTCATACTGCTCTAGTCCGCCGCTACCATGGGAGGATATGCACGCTGCCCAGTTGGAGCCGAGGTCAGCCCGCTGTCTCCGCATCGAATTGTACTGCGCTGGGCGCGCGGGCATGGCATTTCCCACCCAAACTTGGAGGTGCAGACAGTCCGTAATTGGGGAATGTGCATCTGAACCACACTTGTTTCATTCCAGCCATGGTAACCAAGATCCAGTCACTTGCTGTAGGGGATGCAGTCGGTTGTTGGTGCCATTGATGCAGGGGTCAAGCTACTATTGCATCGGTTATTCGAAGGGAAGGTCGTTGGCGGCAACCAGCAGACCTCGCCAAGAGTGTGGATGCAAAGATGTTTCCAGCCAAGCATGCAGAGGAGTTGAACTCATTGTTTTTACTCGCATGCGTTTAGCTTGGGCCTATGCTCAAGACATGACCTACGTACAGTGTACAGTCACACAGTCAGTGAGCCTTTGCAAATGTAAGACCATCCAAGGCATCCATCCCAGGTCTTTCATTGCAACTGACTTGGTGCTTGGACAGCTGCTTCAGAGTCCATCCAAAGCACCATGTTGCCACATGTTTGTGAATCGCAATCCATCGTTGTTTTAATGATTACTTTGCAAGGGATGTCGGAAAATATGATCTTTGGAGCCCGTTCTATACACAGCACCTTGCTTGTCAGCCTCGGCTGGCCTTCTTGAAAACGGTGATCCAGAGACGGTACCTTGCTGAGCCTTGCTGCAGGCCTTTCTGCAGACGTTTTTGAGCGCCATGACGTATGCCTTGCCCGCGCATGGTACTCGTGAAGGGTGATGGCAAAGTCGATCGAGCCCCACCTGGCTCGAGAGCCAGCATGGGGCACCCAAATGATGGGCCTACAGGGCTCATCAGGACTCCCGCATCGTCAAGAACATGATTCACCCAGTTGACAGCGCTTGATCCTTTCCTTCTGGGATTTTCTTTTTTGAAGCGATCGTGGTCAACTTCGCCACATGTTGGTTTGACATCGTCCAGGTGCTTAGCTGTTGGTGCAAGTCCGTGAAACTGCTGTGGAGTGTGGAGCCATCGAGCGATGCCGTCGACCAACGACATGAGTCACGTGGCACAAAGCGACGAGGCGGTTAGACCCAGGTCGCCGGGGAAAGAGAGAAGCAACTGCTAAACTTGGGAACTTCCTGAAAGCTTAATTTGAAGCCGCACATGACTGCAATTGAACTTATGTGCTGGAGTGGCCGTTTGCTGCGCACCGATGCTCAGACTAAAAGGAGAGCCAATGAGAGTGCCAGGCTGACCTCGGTAGACTTCACGACTAGGAATTTGTTTCATAGGGTAGGGAACCAAACATGCATGTTCCATCACGTTCCCATACTTCCCTCATTGGCTGTAGTTTGTGCGCAATGCACCGCAAATGGTCTAATCCAGTGTCTAATCCTTGTGTTTGCCTGTTCGGCCCACGTGGGTGCACCATGGTGTACTACCTTTTGTTTTTCTCGTACCTTGGGTTTGCGTACAAGGCTCTTATATAGGATCTCTTATAGGCTGTGCGTTTTCTGCTCTTATAGCGTTAAATCCGGTTACTTGTTGCTTCTGAGCACGTTGGCCTGCTTTGCTTGATCCCCTCTCATATCATGGTCTTTTCGTCAGTGTCTTCATGTTTCTCCCAGTTTTAGCTTACGTAGTCATGTTCCTTGCTTCTGTTTCGCAGCTGCTTTTAGCAGCTGCTGGGCTCCTGTCTCCGTGCATGCTGTTTTTTCATGCCTCCGCCTCCGCCCTTGTGCTTATGTCAATTGATTTCATTTTGTATCATCCACAGTCCGTGTCGTTTTGTTGCCTCTCATTTTCTTGGATTTGGACTTGCTTGGGAGTGTTGTTGTTATGATGTACGCCGCAGCAGGCTCAAAGAGTTGCACGCGGCTATCTATTTTTTGAATTAAAGGCCATGCTTAGCCTCACTTCAACATAGACTCATAGACATTCAGCCCACACTTTGGCAGCAACACTTCGCAAGTATACAAGTTAAATGAAATATGTTGATATATTTGGCATCATCATATGGTGCACATATTTGCACTTTATTCAGTTTTGTGTGTCCACGGCCTGCATCTCTCAATAGTACGTTTCACTCTCAGCATCACCTTATGTGGGGCTCTGTCCGTTCAGCTGCTTCTCAGGTTGATCCGCAGTTTGTTGTGACAATTGTACTTGCGAAACTTCAAGTTCCACCAATCGTTCAGCAGAATCTGATTTCAGTTTGGTGGTGAAGGAAGGAGAGATTCAGCAGGACCATGGAAGTAGTAGTCAATAATACTTCTAGATCCCGAGTGACCACTTGACTCGATGCGCTATTTGCTCACAAGTATTTGACAATTGCCATTGCCAGGGCCAAAGTCAGGCACAAGCCTCGCACGGGCTAGGCTGCACTTCCAGCACCCGCAAAAATATCCGGCCAGCCAAGCAAGGCAGGTAGTGTCTTCCGCTCGGCAGGATTTAGCCCCAATCGATTCACCGCGGGATATCTGGAGATGCACATTGCATGCAGTTTCGCTGTGTAAACTCCTCACTGCAGTCATCCACTCCACTCCCCATGGCTCCCGAACCTTAGGCACACCACTAGCATGCTGCACTCTTGTGACAATGTGACGAAAGTCCCAAAAAAGCTTTGGCCTTTTTTTGTTGATGCCAGGCCACCTTTCGCTAAAAGACCGCGTTTGTCGATGCCGTGGTGACAAGCAAGAAGCTGCCAGAGGATCTTCAGAATTTGTAAGCTTAATAAAATAGTTCAGCCAGCTCCCTTGCTGAAACTATCGTTGTAGCCAACATGAATATCCCACACGGACAGGAAGGAAGGAGCCATTTGAAAGCTCGCTGCCCAAAGGATACCACTTCTGTATAAGAAATCTTGTTTTAAGAGCTATTTAAGTTCGTTGCAACTTGGACTTAAGGTTGTAACTTCAAAAGGGTAAATGCACAGCCCTTGCTTTTGAGGGGAAGTTTCTGCATGTTTTTTGGGGGGTCCAGCTGGCCATTCCTGGTGCAATTCGAAAAGATCGACCACAACTCAAGACGTTTGGAGCTGTCAGCTTCCGGGTGCGAGAGCCCTCTCACCTTGAGCTGGGACGGTGAGCAGTTGAAACTCCACCGGTGACGCGCGTGACGGGTGTCTTGTCCGGTCGTTTCGAGCGTAAAATCCACGACCTCAGGGGCAAATCCATGACTGGCAGTAACAAGAAGCTAGTAGTAACAAGTGCCACGCTAGTAGTAACAAGTGCATGCCCCTGCATGGCTACTAGTAACAGTGGAAGAAGCGAGAAGCGCAGTGCATTCGAACCACAGGTGATGTCCGCATTTGGACCACCGTCTCAGACACGTGGTCAGCGCACGCCGCTTGAGACGGCTCCGAAAGAACGGCGAGACGCCAAAGAACGGCGTTGCCGTGAGCTGCGCATGAAATCCTTGCGCTCTCCACTTCGTAGGTAGGTTCTTTTGTCTTCCCAGAACCTGTAGCAACAAGTCGAATCCTTTTCGTATGGAATCCATTGAAGCTGTCCTTCCTCACCCTGTTTCACAGCCCGTTTCCAACCAGTGGAGCTCAAATCGTGCCCGTTCCAAGCCTGTGGCGGTCACCTGTGCGGTCTTGGCTCGCGCAGTCACTGCGCCATTGGTCTCGTTCCAGACCCAGAGAACCCAGAAAACGTCTTCCAGAATTACCAACAAAAGGTTTCAACTTGCGATAGTCTTGACAGCCAATGCCACTTCAGCACTGAAGGCTTGATGAGTCGAGAGTTGCCACTCAGGCTGTGATTGGTGCCCAGTTGATGAAGTCCCACTGCAGTTGCGAGCACGGCTTGCCCTTGTGAGCATGACGACAGGATTCCGCGGAGTTTTAATGAGAAGTCATTGCATTCGGAGATGGTAGAGATGGTGGAGACTTGGGGATGGCTTGAGCACAAACAGTTTGCATGCTTAGCAGAAGGAGCCAGGACCCCACCTGCCGGCGGAGGGAGCTTGCCATGAACTAGCTTGGCGGCCTGTCCAACTATCGCTCTCTCTCTCTCTCTCTCTTTTTTCCTCTCTACCTACTACCTAGAACCTGTGGCTCGTGGTTTGGTGCCCACCACTGCTTGCTCCTATTGAAAGAGAGGTCAAATGGGTTCCAGGTGTATACAATTTAATTCAATGCAAGCCCGTGTTTAGCTGCTGAGTGTTTTTTACGGACGTAGTGTTGCAGAACACGGCATGCCGTACCCAGAATGATTTCACGGCAATGAGCACCTGACAGAGTATTTTAAGAGAGAACCATGTACCTTGACGCATCACGTCGCAGTTGACGGCCGCCGGTTTTGCGCAGACAAGTGTAGACACCTTTCAGGTGCAAGCCTGCAAATCATGCGCGCAAGCAATAGCCACGCTTAACAAAGCATCCCACAAAAAATGGCCCCTTCCGGCCCATGCTTGGCGTTTGTAAGTAATTCGTTGAGGACCAAAAGCTGCACATCACTCGGGTGTAGGGCCGCAGTGCAGTTCAAGGCCAAGAGATCCAAATTGATTGGACCTAGCTTCTCATGCCTATCGACTCTCCATGCCGCTCTGAAATTCCCCCAGCAGAAGCTCAGGCCTAAGCCTTCGACTCAGGCAAAACACAATGCCAAGCAGCTGCCAGTGACTCTATACAGCTACATTTGATGGCTGAAAGGCGCCGTTTTCGCGGCCAGGGCCAAGCTCCGAAAACTGCAGCGCCTCTAAATCTGTCACCATGGAGTGACTAAATGTACTTTGCATGCACTTTTCCTGTGCAAACTTCTCTTGCTTGCCACACTCTTTCACAGAGCTGAAAATCCAAATTTACCTAGTACTGTGAGAGTCTGAGCAAAGATGTGAAAGTATCCCCTGTCGAATCTCCTAGATGAAATCTAATACGATGGATTGATGGCAAGGCGTTTGATTGTTTTTTGCGGGGATACATGCAGTTGGTAAAGGTCCAGGTGAATTGTGTTAAACAAATGTATTTCTGTTTCTACAGGGGCCAGCCCCAATTCTATAGAGCTTGTTGTGATGGAACACTAGCGGGGCCAAATCCAGAATTAATCGAGGGAGAAGATACTGCAGTTTGGCACGTGTGTCGTGTCGTGGAGATGCAATCCTTGTTAAACGTGCGTTCTATGGGTTTTAGAGGACTTGTCGCGGTTTCGGAGTCCTTCACGGAAGTTCTAAGAATTTGCATGAATTTGCTAGTAGACTTTGAGCAGCGACCCGCACATCTCAAGCAATCTGAAGATATACCTAAGACCTCCGCTAGGAACAAATTTCTATCGTTTCGTCAAACTGCACAAATGTTTGCGGTTTCCAGAGAAAACTGTCGTTTCACTTGAAAACAAGCGTTTCAGATTACACACCCTGACTATAGCAGAGATTGGAAGGTCTCTGGCTCTTGGATGCAGAATTGCTTGGGCCTAGGGGAAAGCCAAAACCCAGATAAGGTTGAAGTCTGATTCCTTGTGCTTTCCAAGGATGACAGTGGGTGAGTTGAAGAGTTGCCGGCAAGTGTGGCAGCAGCACTGGCTCAATATTTTTTCAGAAAGCTTTGGTCCGCTCATCGCAGGATCCTGCACGATGCACGGTTCCACAAAATCCTGCACTTCACCAAATAGAATTCCAAGCATCGAAGCGTAACGTATCGGGAACCTAATGTTGTAGCCAATCTGCACAATCGGCCAATCAGGTCCTCCCCTGTTTCACAAGCCCAGCAAAGTGGATTGATAAAAAACTCTTTGGTAGGGTCGGCAAGAAAGAGCTCATACTCATGCAGGCAGTGCCTGAATGAGTGAACTTTGGGCACCATGGCCCACGCAGCAAAAGGCTGCCGCATGTTACAATACGCCAGGCGGGTGTACCCTTTCAGAAAAGATAGTCCAGAGTGAAGAGAGGCGGCCACACAAGAACGAGGCATCAGTAGGTGATGCTTCACCAACCTACCGTAGAAATCCAGCGCATGCTGGCCAGTCTGACACATCAACGTCAGGAGCTCTTGCTTTTCTCCAGTCTCCTGTGAAGCATAAGCCGGAAGCACAGAGCAGAGCCAGCCGGCCAACAAGACACAATCTGAGGCTTTGACATTGGCCCACGGGGCCGTTTTCGCATTTGGCCAGTTGAAAAGGTTCCGGGAAAAGCTCCGCAACGCTGCAGACTTCTTGAACGCCAGGCACCACATCTTAAAAAAAGCATGCGCACGTTCAAGCTGGTATCCCACTGCATTTGGCTCGCCTTCAACTGTAAAGGCACAGCCCCATTGGATGAGACTCACCAATGTCGAAGCGACCCAATGTCTGAGCAGCCCCAGCTTCACGATGTGGAAAATGTCCCGTTTATACAGGAATTCCTGGCGCCCATCTTCAGGCTCAAAAGGCACCACCAACAGTGGAGGAGGCTGGTCCCAAGGACGGGATCTGTAGAGCGTTTGTGTCCAGGCAGCCGTTCTGTTGATGTCCTCATACGGAGCATCTCGACGACCGGCCTCACACTCGTAGCACATCTGTAAACTTCGCTTCCGGCCTCGAGTCCCAAAATGCCTTGCGAGGGACGCCATGGAAATATGCCATTTTTGGTCGCCCTTCATGGCAACAAGAGCAAATGTGTAGCACCGACCACGAACAGTCAAGCCCTCAAAGAACAGCTGTCGCAAAGACGCACCAATGCGCGCCAGGAGCCACTTGATGAGACCGTCATGGGCCTTGTAGTTGACGCAAGGCTGAATCCACAGCAAAAAACGGGTCAAGAAGCTGTGCTCCTTCATGCTTGCAGCAGCATAGCCACCAATATTTCTCACTTCACGGTGTATCCCAGGAGAACAGCTGCTGCAGTCTAGCGCATGCTCATCCTTTCCTTCCAAAAGGGCAGAATGCAGACCGAATGGAACTTCTATGGAACACACAGCTGTGTTTCCTCTTCGTCTGCCTTTACCCTCGTCTCCGTAGAGAGAACAAGGTATGGTTGAAGCCAGAGCATCGCCATGAGTTTGGAATACAGCATGTGCAGGTTGGTAGTCACGAAATGCAGACCACCATGATTTCAAAAGGTTGCCCTGTTTCTGAACATCTTGCATTCCCCCGAAGAGAATGGCAGGCTCCCGGTCAAGCAAGTACCCAAACAAATCAATGGGATCAATGTAGTGAACTTCCAAGTCATCAGCGCCATTGACTGGGAACTGAGCTGTCGTGATTGGAATGTTCCAGTTCATCCCTAAGCGCTTCAGCATTCTCCCACTAGATTCCAAGCTCCTTCGCCGGACAGATCCCATACATCTCTCTGGAACAATTCATTAGATTGAACAAAAGCAAACTGCTGCATCCTCTAGGAACTTGTCAGATTGAACTTAAGAATGATTTGGTTGCCACTAGCTCCAATTCATGTATTTTGTTGCCCCTAGTTCCAATTCATGTATCATTTGATGTCGGTTTGCAGGAGGTTGAGAGGGCAAAACTGAAGAGCGACGGCTGCACACCCGGAAGTTGCAAATAATGAGGATCAGCAATGAGCAATAGGGACTTCTCGAACCACCGGCAATGGCAACGACATCTTTTGCCAAAAAACTTGTGGGATTCTTGCGCAAGCGTCCCTACTACCTACGGATTTGTACCTGCACGATGGCAGCATCTGAGATCAGCTCGTACACCAGACCCTTTTTAAACAGAAGAAAATTGGACGGATGGAAAGTCAGTGAGTTATTGAGAAAGGCCCTCCCTATCTACGAGCTATACATCCGTTTGAAGGCTACCGGAAGTTGCCCCATTGACTGCGCATGTTTGATCCTTGTCCCACTTCGACATGTGGCAAGCCCCCCGCGCTCAAGCCAGCCAAGAGATGAGATCATTTGATTTCAATGTGCATGGGCCTATGTATGAAGCAAATTCCATTGGCACTACACAATCATCACATTCATGTGAGTATTGAAACCCAAGGGCAAGCGAAGCTGCCCCATGCCACTGACACTGCACGTTTCTACTGCAAGGCATGGTCACACAAATACTCTGCACCTGGCTTCGCTGAACATACTTGATTTATCACACCACTAGCGAGAGATCAAACCTTTCAAGCTCGTGTGCGGAAGAAGGAACCCACAACTGGATTTACACTACGACATATTTCAAGAAAGCTACTTAGCCCCGGCCAATCATTTAGGCATTGTATTTGTCATTACTGGGGGAAATGGCTTTTCCCATATCTACGACAAGGTGTTCTTGCACGCTTTCTGTGCACTACACACCGTCTGAAGCTACATTGGCACGATGTGCCAAGCAAAAATGACGCCCAAACTCCACTCATGGCTTTCAACGCGCTTTCACATAAAGCAGTTTACATGAAGTTTCAAGCCTTTATATATATATATATATATATCTTAAAGGGTCTCCGCCTCAGCCATGCTGGAACGAACTTGTAGCAGCACTTCGTCTATCCAGCATTCACCACCTCATCACTTTGGATGGTTCGGGGAACTGCATTTAATGCCCCCAAAAACGGTGTGGTTGAAGAGATGCTTCCTGTTTGTCCAGGCAACACAAGCAACGTCAGCGAGCCCCGTCTCAGGCTTCAAAAGCTTCCGCGACAGCCCGGCAGAGCGAGCAGTCCTCAAACCATGCACATGCAACGAGCAAGCTACAAAGCTCATTGCTCTGGGTTGCGGCAAGGTGCCACAAAGTTCCTCGAACTATCCTGGCACTGCATGCACAGTTTCATAGCTTCAACATGCTTCAACATTGACAGGGGTACTTATGCTGCGACAAAGGTGAACAAAATCCACATGCAAAGCAAGCTCGCTCTCAACCATGACACCGTCCGAAACGAAACAAACCGTGGCACCGATTTGACACAACTGAAGAAGGGCTGCTCCTATCGAGCAGCTGGGGGCCCGGCTCGTTGCTACATATCTGACGACTGCTGCAGTCGCCCTGAACGCTTGGTGGACACGACCAGTGGAGAGCCACAAGCTGTCAAAAAGTCCACGGCCTTTCTTAGATGTTCTTAGGTCCACACTTGAATCATTGTCAGGGCACAGGGGCAACACAACACAAGGCTCTGCCCTCTTCAGGTCTTCAGGTGTACAAAAATGCCTGAGTATCCGTGCATTGCCACGGAACCCCCCGGACGTTTTTTCCAGGTGAGCAGGGTCGTCACTGTAGAGTTGAGAGGCTTAAGCCTAAACGTGGACATTCACAGATTATTGTGCACGGCTGAGACAACGCCATATGAGCTGTATACCCTTAAGCAATCTTAAGCACGCCAGTCACATGGACATCACAAAGAATAGAACGTCCGGCCATGCTTGAATAGAGCGGAATGATGAAGGTATGAAAGAGACTGATCCATGTCTAGCAAAAATATGTTTCGGCCATTCTGAGGCACAACTCCCAAGGAATCATCTTCTGACCTTCCAGCGCTCGTTCACCCCTGCTGCTGGCTGCAGGTCCTTGAATGAAGGAAGCAAAAGCCGCTTCTGGTTGAATAGATCCATCCACATATAATTAGATTAATTTTAACATGCACTCCGACTCACGTTCCATGCAAGTGGCGCCCCTGTTTGAAGCAGGAACATGGTCTTTCAAGGATCTAGGTTCCATGTGAGTCTGAGTTATACAAAGCTACGAAGCATCAGTGTTCAGTGCAGGGGGTCTCCACTCCCACTTTTCCCATAGCATTGACGCATTGAGAGACAACTTGCATGCTTGCAATTGTGTGGGAGCACTTGGAACTGGTGGATGGCAAAATCCAAACAAAACCAAACGGCCTGCCCCATGCTGCTCCAACAAACTAATCTGAGTCATTGCCTTCCCAACCTATGCAATTCACAAAGCAACAGCTCGATGCACAGGAAAAGGATTGAATTGATGTGTTTAAGGCTGGCACAAGTCTCCCTTCCAATGCGTTAATTAGTCGTACAAGTTGGGGCTGTTTGTTGCTGTTCTCTATGCCATGCAATGGTGACAGTGAACTGCTGGCACCTTAATCTAAGAGAATGCCTCTATCTCTTGCCCACAATGTGACAAGTGGGTTACTACTTTGTGCATTGTTGTGCACAGCTGCCCGAAGTTACTAACTCACCAAACCAGCATCTGAGCTCCATAATGTCATAAAACAAAGCTATTGGCGTTGGACTCTGCGCCAACTGACCTGGCTGTAGCTGGCGCAAGGGGCTTTTGTGTTGGTTGAAGGCACAAGAAAATTCTCTGACTGCAGAGCTTAAGGGGCCAGGGTGGTGAAGAGGTCTCGCATTGTGTATGTATTTGTGCGGCTTGTCTGACTACACATTGAAAGGTCGGTGGCCGGTAGATAACAATCTCTGGGTACAAGAACAAACGAAGACCCTTCCCAGGCAAGGTGCTGATTGACTGATGGAGAAGGGCTTGGATGTCCATTGCATGTCCCGCCGAGAATGACAATTTCAGCTCATGGACGCCTGCATTGTCTTCAGATTTGCTTCTACCTTGGAAACATGAGGGAAGCCAGCCGATGTGGCAGTGGAAGAGCAGGACTCTGAGTTGAGAACTTTGCTCTCCTCACTGCTGAGTTGTCGGACTTGCCTCGAAACCGGGCCCTTTGGCGCACCAGGGGGGTTCCTGGTGAGACTGTCACTTAGTCCAGAAAGGGTGAGGCTTTGCACAGCGCATATGGAGAAAAGCCTAAAGGTACGGCACGCCAATAGTACACTTTTCGTGACTGCATGTCCGGCTGCCCGGCGGACATAGGACTTGGACAAATGTTCTCTGCTAACTTGAACAGGCTTCTCTCTCGACGCTCTGAAGGATAAGCTTTCAGGGCCTACAGGTCTGACCGTTGGACAGCTGCGACTAGGACCGGTCTGAATCTGGCGCAGCTGGCTGTGGCAAAGCTCTACCAACCTCTACTCTGCACTGGTGACAATTGCCCTGCAAAGGCAAAGGCGCTCAAGGCACTTTGGTCTTGAAGCAATTGTTGCCTTGAGACACTTTCCAATCGATTTATGATACAAAGCAAGAATAGACAATCGCCAGTCGAGGCAAGCTATTGAAGATCTACATCTACATAGAAACTTGCGCACACATGACCTGACATGGCTCTACCAACACATAAATCAGGATGACATTCAATCAGCCTTTATCTGAAACATGTTGAACCTCACAATGAATACAACTTCGCTGCAACCTGAACCTGGACAGAGCAAAGCAGCTCAATTCAATCTCTGAAGCTTTGATATGGCAATTTAATCCTAAATGCAATTGTTCCAAGCGGAGGTCTAATAAACAAGGCTGCCTTGGATGGTTTTGTCACCGAAGCGCCCCAAACTGCGTTTCAACACAAGTTGCTTCAAGCAGCTTAGTCGCTCCTCTGTAAAAGAACGGAAGACATATTGCTTTGCTGATCGGCATCTTCGTGTCACCCCTTAGTCACTTGCAAACAACCACCTCGTCTTGTAAATCGCCTGATTGCGATGTTTCTGGTCAAAAGCTAGACTTCCAAGGCATCAACTCATCAGGTCTTATGGCGGAAATCCGCGTTTGGACATCAACAGCACCGGCGGCCGCCCGGTTGCAGTTCGTCACCACAACATCGCTCATCCAAAGGTCCAAATGGTCAGGCAACCAACACATCAAGAGCACATGCTGGGCAAGTGTGGTCAACATGGGGTTCTACATCATGATTCTGCATGCGCGGCTCAAGACAAACCAACAACTAGAGAACACTGCTTGAACGTAGCTTCTAGGATGATATCGTTGGTTGATTCTTGAAAATAGTGGTGAGGCCGTAATAAGAAGCTACAACCTATACATCTTCGAGCATCATGCGCTGTCCAATTATTCGAGATCTGCGTTCCTTGTAGGGACTAGTGGGGTGAAAGCGACTCCGGGCAAGCTGGTACCAATGATTTCCATTTGCTCAAAGGCATGTTAAAGGCTTTCACAGTGACATTTCCACTTTGCTCGAGCGGTTTGTTTCACCGAAAACGTCCGAAACGTGCAATGAGTTCCGCGTGGCCAGTGCGCGGACCCGTCGGGTCTGTGTGATCCAGCAAACCGCGTCAGCAACAACACCACACAAAGTCAAAACACACAGCATCTGGGTAGATGCCTTGTAGTGCACTAGCCTAGGGGAGCCTAGGCTTTGACTGTGAAAAGAACTGTCAATAAATTACCCTGCTACCGCTGCTACCCGAAATTTCACTGCAACTGCTTTCATTCTCAAAAAGAAACAACGTTGACAGAATTGAGATAGCATGTTCTGTCAATGTCGCTCCCGCAGAGCACATTGCAGACTTTCACAAACGCAGCAGGTACTCTATCTGAACTGGCGGGCCGCAAATTGTGCAATGAGAGCCTCTTTGTTATCCTTGAGTGGAAGCTTAGTAGTCTTAGTTGGGCTTCCAGATCAAGGCTTTGATTGTGTAAGGTATGCTGCTAACCCTTAGCCCTGCTGGCCAGAGCTGGATAGCATAAAAGCAACAATGCAAGAGTTGAACACTCCTATGCATTGACTATCTTACCATCTCGAGCTAACATCTACTACAAGGATGAACTGGGTCCAATTGAATGTCTGTGCCTACACATGATCTATTGTCAAGTCAAGCTGTTGTGTTGCAAAACATCCTGAAGGCACAACACATTGCAAAACCAAGCATGAGACACCAATGACTAGACATCTAGTCTATCTTTACATCAGTTGCATCGTCAAAATCAAGTGACCCTTGTGGTCTCTGTTAAAAAGGTGCGCACAAATCTGCCGGGATGGGTTTTCATTTGCCACAGCACACATGCCCGCAGAAATCGGACCAGGTTTGAATGCCCAGAGAAAGACAGGAGACCCAGACCCTCGATCCGGACCCCTCAACATGGCCCCATCGCTCTGAGCCGTCTCATCAGTCAAGCCCAAGCGTGTACGAAGGCCACGCTGGGGCTTGCTCAGGCTTGCTAGAGGTCGGCTTGCTGTGCTTGATATATAGTTAGCCGGCTTTGAATCTATGATGCACTTGAAAGCACATGGGATCTTCAAAGGGCTTAATGACTGTCATTCATGTTCCTAGGTTCTTAACCAATCCTCGTTACCACCTGCTCACGCTTACCAGAACTGCTTCTTGAAGAGATGGACGTGATTGTGGGGTATTCCGACCCAAGAATTGGCCTGCTCCGACTTGGGTGCCCAAGATGTAGAACGAGCGCTGCTCTGTTCTGAACATGGGAATCTCAGTCAGGCTGGCTCCGTAAGATGTGCTAAAGCATAGTACTGCTTCTTGAGCGCTTAGGGGGCATGCCCACCAGTGAGCTTTCTAGGTGCGCGCAGGGGCGCAAGCGGTCCCTCTTCAAAAATTGTCAGGACACTGGTGCCGGATTGCCAAGCAACATAGAATCGGATTGTAAAGCACAACAAAGCACACAGTACGGAATTCTGAAAGCCACCATGAAGGCCATCGGTATCTCTTGGAGCCCGGTCTAACCTGCAAAGCACGCGGAGTTCCGCATGCATAGCTGTGGAAGTCATTGAGGTTAGAGATTGCATCTCTGACAACTGCACCACCAAACAAGAAGGGTATTGTCGGGAAAAAGCTATCCAGCATCCCCCAAACAACTATCCATAGGCTCAGACTGTTCATGCATCACTCAATTGTTCCCAGTGTTCCTGCAAGTGCTGATCCTTTCTTGCGATATTGTCTGGTATCACAAGAGATTTGCTGGAACCTGTGCAACACGTTCGTCATTCTATAGTGGTGGAAGGTCGTGAGCCTACAACCCGCTGTTGTAGCTGTGGCTGGAAAAACGTCAGCCTTTATTCATGAGACACGTTGCAGCCGTTTCCGCCATGTGCAGCCTGCAGTCAGGCTTTCGCAGCTTCGAAAGCAATTGTCAGCTTCCAACTTGTCACCAGTTCAATCCTTTATCATCCTTCATCATCCTTCATACAAATGTTGCTAGGCTGCTCGATCTGCGCAGCATCGCACCTGCGCAAATGCGCACCTGACGATAAACAGCGAGACGATAGCTGTCTACAATCAATCGGAGCAGTGCAGAAAATCCACTGGCTACCTAGAAGTTGGAAAAGAGTCCGACCTGATAATTTTGCAAAAAACATGCCAAAGAAACATGCTGCAAAGTGGTTATATTCGGCCCCGTTTAGGGCCTGTGATCTTGGCCCGGTTCTTAGTTTTGCCAGCCTTGTCGTCGACGCCTGCAAACATTGCACAGAATGCAATGCCTTTTGCCGAATGCATTTCTGTTGGGCAAACGAACGCAAATGACTTGCATTCCCTCTCACCGCGCATGAAGGCTCTCTTTGACAGGACATCTGGTACTCTAGTCTTAAAAGAAAGGCTTTTCCTGGCATCCCGCTTTCTGTCTTTTCCGCACCACGGGGCCCACCTCCACAACTCTGCGGAGTAAACGGTTGCATCTGAAAACCCACCATGAGGGCCATACTGGCTCTCTACATGTGCCGATGTACGAACGGTGTTCACAGGCATGGCCTGGCGAGATTTGGTGATACCGGATCACTCTTTGGCTATATTCTTTCGTGACATTGTCCCAGTTTTCGTGCACCCCATGCTTACTCCAAGCCCCAAGCCGCTCTCAGAACCTTGCCAAACTGCAAATCAGTTACAAAAGACATCCCCTGCCCCTTCAGAATCAGAAGTGAAGTGAGCCTGTTGGGAAGAAACACATACCAATAAAAGTCACAAGTTTAGACATCAGCTACTTTTGACATTTTGGGTCACTGCGTGTAAGAAAGACACTCTGCAGCTGGCGCTCCTGACAAATTGATAGACCCACACCTAATTGAGGTCAATGTCTAAGTGCATTTGATTTGAATATATCGGATTCAGTTGCAGTTTTTGCGCCGTCTATGCTAGCCGAAACCACTTGGAGCCTTCGCTGTGAGGCCAAATGCTTAACAGATTAAAATTGTGGTGTTGTTTTCATATTTGGCAGCAACATGCCCTGAAACAACTTGCAGCCATATTTATTGCGCATCCCTTGGGTGTCCTTCTGCATCATGTACCCTACAACCCTTTGGCGAGGTCTAGCGTTTGACACTTGTGGCGCAATCAGGAGTTAGCTGGTTCCTCACAAAGGCCTGCAGTGAAAAGGTTGCACAGCAAAACTCAGCTAAATGCAAATTGCATCTTCAATCACTCCAAGGTGAATAGAAAACAAAGTTGTTATGATCACTCCGACCTCTGCCAAATCGGTCAAAAGGCCAAACCCATGCGCTGTATTGATGGACTTGCTCTGTAAGGCCTGGTATCATGTAGGATCAGCCGGAGCTGATGGCATTGGTGGTCGGAAGGGCCTGGCTGGCTGAATCTCATGTTTCAAAGCACCAAGCTTCCAAACTGGAATTCTGGGTATAGATTTATGGGGTCTTGCTTTGGCTTGCGCTGAGAATCTGCCCTGGAGTAGTTTTCTCCATCTGTTGCTCAAGCGCCAAACGCTTTTCCTTTGACACTTCCAGCATTGGGTCACGCTCGACCGGGGCAGGTCTCATGGGTCCTGCGGCGGCAACACCACGGCCGTTCGCCACGAGTTCCATCGCAAGTTCGCACCGTGACCTCTGCCTTCGCGGAAGGAAGAAGTGGTGGTCTGAGACCGTAGGTTCTGTTTTTTGGGTGCGACCGGGTGCAACATCGCACACACGTTGCTGGCCTCACTGAGGTATGGAAGGAGACCAAAGGCAAATATGTCGTGGGTGGCCATCGCGCATATGGGCCGCGGTGAAGAAAAGGTTGGCAAAAAGAACTCAAACCAACCCTACAGGCCTACCGGCCACCCCGCACCCAGTCGCAGTCCACCACGGCGGCAAAGTTCGGCAGCAAGGGCACGCAGTTGCGTTCCATACGTGTGGAATGGGGTGTGGAGCAAGTGGACCAAAACGATCAGCTATTGACTACTGTTCTTCACCGTTGACCCATCGACTCATCGCCGATTCAAACAGAAAGGAGTCCTTGGGCGATTCTTGGCGATGCGTCCGGCGCGTCGCATCGAGTGGCCGTCCAGCGCCCTGGAGCCTCGGAGAGGAACCGGAGAAGCCACCGAAGAATGGCATCTCTCAGCAGGTTCTCGCGAGGACGTCCGTGCACGGTGAGGACTTCGGCAGTCTTTGGTTTCAGGTTGCTAAACCACATACTGGCAGAATCTTTTCTCTGAGTAACCGCACTGGAAAACGAGTATTTCTCAAATTACTTGCAGCACGGCCTATAAGCCACTTGCCATGCCCTGCAACAAACACGACAGTCGATTGCCCACCGTGCTGCTTGAAAAGAAACACCGTCTTGCAACTGCTAACGGGCCTGTATTCGTTGGAGGGAGGGGATCTATTCTTGAACTGTTTCAGCGGGAGGACCACCGGAGCGACTTGCGATACTTCTTTGAGGATCTCATGATCCATGAGGACTTCAACCAAGTGCTCGACCAATTTGTCATTCTTGTTCAGCTTTTGGGAACCACGTTCTTCATTCGATCGCTCAAAAGCACTTCATTTGTCCCAGCGCTTCCCAGCATGGCTGGCCGGACGGAGTGCCCGGCAAAGCCACCAGGTAAAGCCCTGTCGACCTAGTTGCTCACACGACTCACAGAGCTGGTTCTTCGAGCTTTCTGTAAGACTTCCGAGCGACCAGGATGCAAAGCTTCATAAAGCTTCCCTTTCTTTTTGCAGAGGGAACACCAGCATCCATAAGAGCCGACATAGAGTGAAGACGGTCCAAATCCTAGCATTTGGACATGTACCCTTTAGGGGGTCCTTTTGGTTGAAATCTTGGGCAGGTGAAATCGGCTTGTGGGGACACCAAAACGAGTGCTCCACATGACCGTGGTGCTCCAACAGCATGTTGGGACAAAGGCGTTTTTCACGGTCCAACTTAAAAGGGGCATCAAGAAATCGATGATGATCTGCCTAGAGGATCTGCACCAAGCCAATTCCTTGTGGCAGCTGGCAGTTTCTGTTAATCTTCTTGTCCATGAGAGATGTTTGGGCACTTATGGTGTCATGAATGAGTGTCGCAATTCTAGTCCGAGACCTGGGTGAATTAGTCCGACATCCTCAGGGCGAAGTCTTCAATATCCTTCCAACTGCGAAGTGGGGCAAACCATGCTCGCAATTAAAACAACAATATGCAAAGTGGGTGCAATCTGAACGTGGCTTCAAACCATCTCCAAATTGGTTTCCGAACTCGACTCGTTGCTCGACATGAAGACAATGCGCGACCGGTTCGAAGACCAAGCGGCCAATTCCTTCAGGTATTGAAGCTCAATAGGCGCCAGCATTTTGCAGGGTTGTGTTTCCGTGTGCGGAATTTTTGGAGCACTGCGCACAAGAAGGGGTCTTTTGGCAACATCGCATGCACATCGCATGCAACTGACCTCACTCCATGGCGAATCGGCACTCCGATGAAAAGAACACCTTAGGAACTCCAAGGACCCTCGCAATGCAGCTCTTGGCTGGTCATTGGGTGACACCAACTCCTCACCATGGGGTGGTTGTTTACCAGGCGGCCTGCCCAACGTAAAGGCTTCGCTAACGCCGCCCAGTCGGTTTTTGTGCTTTAATCGCTGCAGACATGGCCTGTCAGGAGACATGAATCACCATCCGGAATTTGGAAGCGGCGTGCAGTGAAACATGAAACATTTCCGGCCATCTTGCGGCTGCACAAAGGGAGCGTGGGCGTGAAAAACGCCAAGCCTTGCAAAAATTCCACTCACACTGAATTTCTTGGTGCAATGACCCCCTCCCCCTCCTTATGTGCAGCACTGATCCATGTACACTACGCGGCCTGGTATGATCTAGAAGCAACCGCGCCTGCTGGAGGTATTTCTCAAGTTGTGACAATGGCCAGTTTCAAGCAGCAGCGCGCCTTTAACACACTCCGTCAAGTGGTTACTCGGGATCAAACAATATCATTGACTACTTCCATGATCCTGTTGAACGTCCCTCTCCTTCACCATCAGGCCGAACCCTGATCCAGCTGAATGCGGGATGCTCCCTGGTTACTTCGATGATCCTGATGGATGTTAAGTGGAATGTCAAGTTTTGCAAAAAATATCCTCACAATGAGCCGAAGATCAACTGCAGGATCAGCTGCGGTGAAAGAGTGGCACATGTTCTGTGGATGATCACCGTGAAGGAAACGAGAAAATAGAACAAACAAACTTGAGACAGGCCCACTGTTAGATTCAACGTGTGTGGTGCTGAAGTTGCTTTTGCACTGAATTGGCAATGTTGGTTGGATCGACTTCAAGTTGCTAAACCGTAAAATGCCTCTGAGTCAACGTCTGCTGATTGTTTGAGCCTGAACCCGCATGCATACGTACAAGTTGACAGCTGACAGCGCAACTCGGTAAATCTACGTATTTGTGATTGGTCCAGAATGCGTCAAACACAAGCACCCAACATGGCACAACTGGAAACATGGACATGAACATGTGGGAGCTTATAGAAACAGCAATGAGGGTTCTTTATCTGAACTAGTGGGCCGCAAATTGAGCGATGAGAGCTGCTTAGTTCTCCTTGAGTTGAAGCTTTGTCTTAGTTGGGCTTGCAAATCAAGCCTTTGATTGTGTGAGATATGCTGCTAAGCCTTACCCCTGCTGGCCAGAGCTGTATAGCATACAAACAACAATACTAGAGTTGAACACTCCTATGCGTTGACAATCTAACCATTTCATTCTAACATCTACTACAGGTATGAACTGGATCCAGATCACTGGCCGTGCCTACACATGATTTATGGTCAAGTCAAGCTGCAGTGGCTACCACCGGCCCTCAACAGCAAGCGCCAAGTCGCAAAAAGGCCGCTACCTGACCCCAAAGGCCAGATCGCAGTGGGCACTCCCGGACCTCACCAGCAAGCGCCAGATCGCAGTGGGCAATACCGGACCCTAACAGCAAGCGCCAGATCGCAGTGGGCGCTGCCGGCCCTGAACGGCCAGCTCCAGATCGCAGTGGGCACTGCGGACCTCGCCAAATAGAATGTCAGAACACATGCCAGGGAAAGAATATCAAAAGGTAAGCCAAAAAAAGGCAAGAGCATTTGGCAAGTAGAGCCATAGTATACGCCAAATAGAAAGCCAGCAATGATGCCAAATAGAATGCCAGCAGTTATGGCAGATAGAATGCTAGCAATTTTGCCTGATAGAACTCAGCTCAGAATATTAATTACACTGCCTGGTTTTACGTCAGGTAGACTGCAAGGACATGTCTGATGGCAGAACAAATGTCGGAATACATGTCAGAACACATACCAGGACTGAAGTTGGTCCGTATGTCACAGCACATGTCAAGGACACATGTAAGAACACATGCCAGCAAAGGTGTCAGAACACAGTCCAGAACGTTTCCAACCCTTTATTATGATAAAGGACGTGTCAGAGCACAAACCAGATTTGATGCCATAACAAGCGTCAGAACATCGTGTCAATCCGCACAAAATCGCCTTTCAGGGTGGGAATCGGATCACTCCAAGAAAAGGTTTTCTTTGTTGAATACAGTACCCATGCACGACCATTACAATTACAATATATATATATATAATACATATTTATATATAACTCTTGTATAACTATATAATCATGTGAATTATGCATTCAACTATATATATATTTATATTCAACTGAAGCGCGCACGGCACCCCCTGGTGTTATTTTTCTTTTGAGTATCGGACTGAGTATCGGTGGGTTCGGGGCAGCCACGCGAGCATGGCAACTGTGAGCAATACTGAAGACTCGAAATTGCTCAAGAGAGTCAAACTAGTCAAACTGGTAAGCATATTTTTTGGCACAGTGGCTCTGCTTACAGTGGTTCCTGCACGGCTCTTGAAAGCATGCATTAACGCGGTCCGCTAAAGCATCTTTCTCGATCACGGCATGTTCACCACCTTCGGACTGGCACGAAGGCTACGACAGTGCTCGAGATATGACATCTGTAAGTGAAAATCATTCTTGTGCAAAAAGTCAACAAGGATCCTTGCTTAAAGCATCTTGGATCAAACCCTGTCAGCAGGGTGAATCATGTTCTCGGCACCCAGGAACCACCTGGCATTCAGCCTTTGGCCACTCCGGGCGCTCTTCTCTGCTCGCCAAGTGGAGTTTTGTGTCGTCCAAAGTGCCGTGGTTCCATGGGTGCCCTCGAAAACATCGAATCGTCAAGAAGGTCAGCCGAGGTTTCAAAGGCTGACTGGTTTTACTGTACAATAGGACTCGGGTTTCCTAAATCTCCATCAAAGACGGTGCCGAAAAGCTCAAAATTCAAGTCACATGGGAAATGGTGTTTTGGATGGACTCTCATGTCCTGGCACCAAGTCAGTTTCAAGGAAGGACCTTGGATGCCTTAGATGGTCCTACATGTCCACAGCTTTGGGGACTGTGGAAGTGTACGTATGTCATGTCTTGAGCATTGACTAAACGCATGTGAATAGACACACACCGTTCAAAGCCTATGAATGCTTGGCTGGAAAAGTAAGTCTTGGTGAGCGTGCAATCAGCAAGGTCTGCTAAGTCTGCTGGTTGCTGCCGACAACTTTCTTGAGGAGCAGCTTGACCTCTGCATTGCCACAGGCAACCTACTACTAGTTACCCACCGGTAAGCTGCCCAATTCCCAATTACGGACTGTCTGCATGTCTAGGAGCTGTTAAAACACAATTTGGCAGCTGGCTCGGCACAGTGCATGTAAAACTCTGGCAAGAACTTGTGCGTTTTGATGCGTCAATTGCGGGCTGGCTTCGGCTCCAACCGGACAAAATGCGAATCCTTGCACAATGCCTGCGAAAAAAAGCAGCATGAAGCCTAACTCTGAAGTCAAGTGAGCAATTCCTTTGGAATCGTGGCCTGTGCTGCATCCGGTGGCGCCCTCGTTCTGTGTTTAATTTGAAGGCTAAATGGAGGGTGTGTAGGGAATGGAGGTCAGCAAAAATCACTTATATAATCTTATATATATCATATACGAAGTTAGTGCATCAAAAGTACCTTCCACGAAGTTCTGCGAAGGTTTCTGGGATTTTGTTGCACTCAGCTTTCCTACTGGCCCACCATTCCACGAAACGTCCACGAATAGCCCCGAATGTCCACGCGCCTTCCACCGTTCCACGATGTCCTGTTTGGAAGTGAAAAAGATCCAACAGCCTCAGCATCAGGCCCCAAAAGATCGTAAGTTTAAGATTGAAGGCTGCAAAGTCCTTAAGTCATTGAGAGAGGCTCTAAAGGGCCTCTCTCTACTATATAATTGGAAATACAGCTTGCCGATGTGTTGCTTCTTAGTTCCGCGCTTCATTGCCGTGACCACACGTTGAGTGACACGGGCATAACTTATGGCTACCAGAAGTTGTCCTATCGCCTATCGACTTTTAGTCCTTGCCCCACTTCTGCAAGAGGTTGAGAGGTGCATACATGGAAGAAGAGTGACAGCTGCATGCCCCGAAGTGAAAAATAAGGGTCTGTCCTGAACTTTTCCACGACGACAGGCATAACTTCTGCAGGCTACCGGAAGTTGTCCTATCGCCTATCGACTTTTGATCCTTGCCCAACTTCTGTGAGAGCGTCCCGTGGGGCTAGGCAAGGAGCAACTTCCATTGGCAGCGCTCTCCCAAAGCCGAATCAAAGCCCACCCATGCCACTGACGCTGCAAGTGCCTATTGTCTACACCTCGCTTCTCTGAACATATTCTGTCACACAACTAGCTCGACCAAACCTGGCAACAAAATCAACACATGTAGGGCTTGGCAGGAGCCACAACCGGATTTGTTTACGATTTATGTAGTGACTTAGTGCAAGAAAGCACCCCGATGATTAGCTATGTCATGCTATGTTCCAAAGCTGTCATTCCGACAGCTGCGAAAAGGTGTTCTTCCACAATTTTGGTGCACTACGCACCGTCTGAAACTACATTTGCACGATGTGCCAAGCAAACATGAAGCCTGAACCCCACTCATTGCTTTCAATGCGTTTCCACGAAGCAGAATACAAGAAGTTTCAAGCCTTTGCCTCTGCCTCAGCCAGGCAGGAACCAACTTGAAGCAACATTCATCACACCATTTATGCGGACGATGTGGACAAATGAACTGTACTGGGAACAGGTCTGCCTCACGTCTGCTTCAACAAATGCCAATTCTCTGACATTTGGACCAATCAGGCAGCAAAACAACCAACGTCAGCGAGCCCAGTCTCAGGCTTCAAGGCTTGAACACTTACAAAGGCAACAGCACTTCCAGCAGGCAGTCCTCAAACCCTGCAAATGCAACGTGCAAGTTGCAAAGCTCCCTCAAACAATCGTGGAGAGCAGCTGCCCGAAGAGTTTGGAGATTGAGGTTTGCATTGCATGCCAACTTTCATAGGTTCAGCATTGGCGGCCAAAGATGGAAAGCGGTACTCACGCTGCGACAAAGTTTAGGAAAACCCATGAACATCCACATGTAGCAGGAGCTTGTTCTCAAACATGACTTCGTCCGAAACAAGGCAATCCGTGGCATCTATGTGATGTATGTGAAGATGGGCTGGTCTGGTCAAACCTGCTACTGCGCATCTCACTACTGTTGCGGTCACCCTGAACACTTGCCGGACACGACATGTGGAAAGCCACAAGTTGTCAAAATGTCCAAGAAGAACAAGGCCCTGCAGCAAGACCTTTCTTGGGTTCACACTCCAATGGTATGGTATGGTACGGTGGGCCCAGAACAACTGCTGCTCACAGTTGTGCCTTGAATTCCCCACAGGCTTGCCTAAAGGCACTCACCACGTCTTTAGGGAAGAACAAGGACTTGTTCTCACAGCGACATGATCCAGGTCTTTCACTGGCCACCGTCTGTGTTAGCATGACAATTTTGTTCCCCACAAACAAGAAATAACAAACCATGCATAATGCCCCAAGGGATCGGCAGCGTGCATCACGTTTTGCAACTGCCCAAATCTCAAATCACGCACAGCTCACAGAAGCAATTGGGCACAAAGCTTGAAACAATGTCAAGCCGTGCCCCATCCATCCTCCGATCGTCAGGGAAAATGGGCGACCGAAAACACGGCCCGGTCCGCTTCAGGCGAACAAATATGGCTCACATGGCTCTTGGACACAACAACGCAGGTGAATTCGCGGCTGTGGAAAAGAAACCGCACTGACAAAGAGGTGTGCTTGCCAGCTGTGGGTGGTCAGAATTGTGCTCACTTGAGATTTGCAAACTTTAGGAGACTTATATAATTCAATGCTCTGCGACTTGCATGAGCCGAATTAGCGATGTCTCAAACACTCTTATGGACACCACGACCACCAATCACACCAACCCAAAAATCAATGAAAAGACAGTCAGGCCATGCCAGCCGGGGAATGAGACCATTTTGACCCATGTAGCAGCACACAGGCTTTGCTGTAACAGGGTGCATGTTGCTTGCTGCAATCTTCTTTCTCGGTTGGAGCTCCCGAAAATTCTCCAGAAAACAGCAAGCTTAGCTTACCAGTGGTCCTGCTACGGCCCTGGGGCTGGCAGCAGGATATATATTGCAACTCAGGTCTGGGGCAAAAGAGTCAGCTTCTGGCTGAATAGATCCATCAATACAGGTCGGTCCATACATAAAACAGATTCATGTACAAGTAGTGAATGTGAAATTAAACAATATCAAGCACACATCAGTGTTCAGTGCCGGGGGTCTTGGCGTTGGCCCAGTGGCTTCAGCTGGCGCAACCCCGCAAGGTCCACATTGATAAGGAATTCGGAATGCATGCTTCCGCTGGTGTGGCGGCGCTTGAGACTGGTCGGCATGGTAAGTACAACAGAATGGATTGCCCCAACCAAACTGATCTGAGTCTTTAGTTTTCCAACGTCCGAAGATTCAGTACAAACGTGAATCCATCCAATTCCTGCAGTTAAAATAAACAACAGCACAGTGCACGACATGAAACAAGGAATTGAATTGTTCAGATTTGGGGCAAGCCCCCTTTCAATGTGAGAATAGGACCGTTTCCTCACCTCTCCTTTGTTGTGTGGCACAAGGCGACAAGAAGCACAATGAACTACGTGGCAATTTGATCGAGCATACTGACTAAAGGCCTGTGACTCCTATACTATGACTCCTGCTGCAACGATCCTTGGAAAAACGCAAGGTGCTTCTGGCTCATGCTCTGTTCCACACATCCACAAAGCCTGCCCAAGGCTAAAGCAATCAAACCAGCGCCTCTCATCATCACCCGATAAAACGAAGTCGAACTTGGACCGCGGTTTGCCCGGACCCGATATCTGGCCAATTGATCTCGCTGGAGCAAGGGGCTTTGGCGGCGGTTGAAGAGACAAGTGAATTGTGACTGCTGACCTTATTCGGCAAGTGGGGAATATAGCCTCACGTCAAATTTGGCTTTTGTGCAGCTCGTCAAACTGCGGCTACACCATGTGCGCAAGATTGCCCGACAATGCAAGAATCAAATCCTTCGTACAAGAAGCAATTGGCGGATAGCCGCTGGATGCGGTGGACACAGGCTGGATACGGCTGGAGAGGCTGTGGATGGAGGATGGAAAATGTTGGGGCTGCACAGCTGCTATTCAACATCAAACTGGCCGCAAGGCATGTTGAACTCCCAATGGAGCACCATTGCACGTTGTGAATGTATTGCCATTGCAATATGACAAACATCCCGTTTGCGCACTGGCGACACAATGTTTGTGTCCCTCTTGATTGCGTCCTGGCTTGCGCAAATCAAGGCTCCTTGTAAGCCATTAAACATTCAATCCGAACACCGCGTCAAGTCACATCTGCAAGGCTTCCTCTATCTTTCATAATTATTTGGGAGATGCTCCTGCATGTCCGATCAAAACCTATCGGTTTCTTCGTGTGGAAACCCATGATCGACCATAAGTTGATTTTCGGCAAGGCCCTGTTGGGACAACATCCAGAAGCACTAACCAAAAGAACGGATTAACACCCCATGGCCAATATAGATCCGCCGTAGTTGTCTTTTAGCTTCTTGAGTTTCTTCCATTGGGAAGACCCAGTCGAAAAACTGCATCTTTGGCCACGCCCTGTTGGGACATGCACCAGCACAAGCCAAAAGAATGGACTGGCATGAGAAGCAATAGAGAACACAAAAGGCGCAAAGAGCCAAAGCAAATCTCTGCTGAGAGCAAGTGTCATTGAATCCACCAGGGTTTCTCTGCAAATGCTTTCATCCTGAAAATTCCTCGATGTCAACAGAGCTATCATAACATCGTGAAGCAAACATATGCCACTTGTTTCTTTCCTTGAAAAAACATGTTTTTAGAACAATCATATGCTCGCAGGTGTTCAACCTGTGCAAGCTTGGACTCCTGCTGAACAGTGGCGTTTGGCTCAATAATTGGGAATCCCACATGCTTTCAAGCTTGAAAAACGCCGTACGCTCTACATTTTGCAGGTCCTTCGCTTGCCCTTTACATAATTTTGCACACCAAAAGGTCTCCTCTCAGCTGCTTTCGAACAGCTTCATTGAGTTTAAGAAGGGCGAATGGCTGATGCTAGGAGGTGGATTTGGAATTGATGTCCGCTTCATTCCCATGCTGGCCTGATTCTTTTCCAAACAAAGCCTTTTCTTGGCCGAGAAAACCGTTCTTAACAGAAACGACCGGAAAAGCATCACAAAGTTATTTTGTGTGTTTTGTTGCATCGTTGGGTTTTCTAGGTGTCAATGTCGCTCATAGACCCAGCACGATCATGGTGGCTTGCTCATAGACCCGGCAATGAGGGTGCCTTAACTTGTGTGCCGCAACTGGTGCACTGAGAGCTGCGATGTTCTCGTGTAAGGCTTGCAAAGGCTTCGCCCCACTTTCCAAGTCTGGATAGCATCAAAACGGCCTTGCCGCAACTGAGACAACTGCAAAGCAATGGTTGAAGATTGACACATCTGCTCTGAACTAGGTTTCACATCTACTAGATGTATTTTAGTGAAAAAAGGGATGGACATTTACTCCAATGGCATGTCTACACCTATACACAATCAAGCTTTGCCAAGTGCAGTGGCACATGGATGGCACAACCGGAAGGTGCAACACAAAACGCGGACAAACATGGGAAGCTAAAGACTAGACTACAAAACATCGCAAGCCAAAAAAATCCATGCACCAGTTCCGTCCAAATGCAGGATGACCGCGGAAGGATGATGATGCAGGACAAGCAAATCTACCTGGAGACGCTTTCAAATGCCACACAATCAGAATTACTGTACTGGACCCGTGGGAAGTGTCTCCACAGAAATACGTCGGAGGCCCGAAGCCCTTCGAAGCCCTTCGAATCACGGCCTCTGTCAACATGGCCCCATCACACTCTGACGATTCTCGACGAAGCAAGAATTGGGGCGGAAGAATTGGAGCGCCCAACATGTAGAATGAGCACCTCGCTAGGGCTTTGTGATGCTTGCTAGGCTTTGGCAATGCGCTTTCCCTTTATCGAAAAGCTTGAAAGGATCCACAATGCACTTGAACATGCGCATGTTATCTTACGAGAGTTCAGCGACATTCGCTCATGTTCCTTAAACAAAAAATAAACATCACCAACAAAAGCGACTCTCGAAGAGTTGCAAATGATTGTGGTGCATTAACAGAAATCACTGCCCTGACTGTCGGATCTCGAACGAGCCCCCTACTATAGGGTTTCGACCCCCTGCCGAAAGCAGTATTGAAAGCAAGTGAGGTTTGAAGGTGTAGTTGGACCAATGTTCTTGATTAATTATGATTGTGATTGGAGCTGAGGTTGGATGGAGCCACGTGGCACTGTCAAAGAACCAGGCCATATGAAGACAAACAACAAAAATTTAAGAAAACAACGTTGTTCCTTGGTAGTAAGGTGCCCCAAGGTAAGGCCTTGCTGAGGCCGCAATAGGGTCTCGGTAAGGGCTCTGGCTAGCCAGAGCGAGAATCGAAGCATTCAGCCAGAGATCACCAACAATCGAGATCTTAATGAATAGACTGAAACAGGACCGAGGTCTCAGCACAAGACCAAAAGGAAAACAAAATCTTAGCAACAGTTCGATGCATGCACTTTTGGATGTTGAGTGCCTACCGATTAGAAACTGAGATTTGAAGCCTGCTAAGGCCTTAGTAGTGCCTGAACACAGTTTGCAACAGGAGGGGCCGGGGGCTAATGGGGGAGGGTGAAGAGTGTCCAAGGTGCCTATAATGCAACATGAGCACTGCTGCGTTCTAAAATTGGTGAGCCACACAGCACATGTTCGTTTCACTAGCATGGAGCCTTGCGAATCTGGGAATGAAGCCCTGCACTATATTAATAAAAAGCGTGGATGAAAACGAGCCGACTTCTGTGCCAATGTACAAAACGACCGTTTTTGGAGGATTCTGATATTTGCTATGTTAGTGTGGTTTGCCCTCGAATTTTCAGCGGCTTTTTCACTCACCGAAAGTGCACCAAAAGTGGAAGTAAAAAAATAGAACAATATAGAAACACTGTTGCTCAGCTTCCTGTGGAGTGAAGTAGAAGTTACTCTAGGACGGTGATTCAGTAGCACACCCATGTTTCACGCATCCTTACCATCTCGCGCCTGCACTTACTACAAACACCCAAAGGGCATGGCCTAAAATGTAGATTGAGCACCTCGCGCCGGCTTGCTTCGGCTTCACACATGTGCATTAATGCGGATTGCCACGCCTGAGGCTACAGCTCTAAAATAACCTAATGCATTTAGCAAGCACAACTCTTTATTGCAATTGGTCGACAGTATCAACTTGCTTGACAAATCCTCGTCAGTCTTGCTAGCACGCATTAGAAGTGCTTCTGGAAGGGATTCTGGTGGCTTCATAGGCGCATAACATGGGAGTGCTCCACCGGGCGTGTCCAAAATATAGTGCTATTGCCTGCTATAGATAGTAGAAACCCAACTGGGTATTGTTCAAAAACCTATCCAGAATTTGTTCTACTGGGCTCTTCTTCCGCTCATGTCTTTCGCACCACACAAGTGGCGGCTTGCGATGTGGCTTTCGCGAACCTCCACGGAAAGAATTGCTTTACACGAACCGTAGGATGTTTTGCTTACACCCACGTCATTCCAAAAAAGAATATCTGGTATCCGAAAAGCAGCCGCACCGCAAGCTTTCGCACATGGGACGTATAAGCGTTTCACAGACCTTTCGCGACGGTGTGTTGACCTGTATACGAACCTTTATGCGAAGACAGTCCAGGCATATTATATCAGCATCTTTTCCCATCGTTACATGGCAAACTTTAATGGCTCACGGGCCTTCTAGGGCTTGGTAATGCTTGCAAAGGCTCAGGGCTGTGCCCCACAAAGGCTGATGAGCTTGAAGGCAATCCAAAGCGATTGAAAGCATCTGTTTTACAAAAATGATTGGATGATGTTGAGTAGCAGTCCATATTTCGTGCCAGCACAGGTTCTGGAATGGCACCTGCAAGCTGATCGCATGCCCCCTTTTCGTTTCGAGCTGATGGACCCTTCCTGAGTCGATGTGGGGTGACTTTACTTTAGATGTGCATTGTTCCATGCGATTTTGCGGTGTGGCTTTTTGACTCCAATGGCTCCACCAGCAACAGGTCCTAACATGTGCCGAACCTGGTCCACTCAAATGACCCCGATCTGAAACGACTGTGGCTTTGGCTGTGCTTTTGGATCTGCACGGACTGCAGTGTGGACGACTGCAGTGTGGACGACTTTGTATTACTTGGCCTGGCATCATCTAGTGAATGAAAAGCATTGTGCTACTAAATTCTGAAGGAGTCCTAACATGTTATGGGGATTGTTGTTGACTCCAATGACGGCACAGGAGTTTTTATGCCGGGATCGGTAGAAATTCACCTCATATTTACTTGCATCGCATCATGCCCCTCCGCTCCTCTTCATGTGCAGCACTGAATTTGCACCATGCGGCCTAGCCCCTCCGGTTCTGCCAACATGTCAACATGGGATCATATTTCCCAACATCTCTTGCAAAGAAATCGTAAAAAATAATGGCTTGCGATTCACAAACATGTGGCAAATGGTGCTTTGGATGGACTCTGAAGCAGCTGTCCAAGCACCAAGTCAGTTGCAATGAACGATCTGGGATGCCTTGGATGGTCCTACATTTCCACAGGTTCGCTGACTGCGTGGCTGTAGACTGTAGGTAGGTCATATCTTGAGCATAGGCTAAACCAATGCGAGTAAAAACAAAGAGTTCAACTCCTCTGCATGCTTGGCTGGAAACCTCTTGGCATCCACACACTCGGCGAGGTCCGCTGGTTGCCGCCAACGACCTTCCCTTCGAATAACCGATGCAAAAGTAGCAGCTTGACCCCTGCATCAATGGCACAAACAACCGACAGCATCTCCTACAGCAGGTCACTGGATCTTGGTCACCATGGCTGGAATGAAACAAGTGTGGTTCAGCTGCACATTCCCCAATTACGGACTGTCTGCACAGCAGCGTGCATATCCTCCCATGGTGGCGGACTAGAACAGTGTGAAGCCTATGGCTCAACCGGAGGAAGCAACTTTTTTTGACACTCTGTCTGTGCCGCACCCTGTGGCGCCCTCTTGCTGACCTTAATTGTTGAACAAAAGGCTGCCGGTCTTGCCTCGGGAAATCGTGTTTGCTTGCATCAGACTTAAAAAGGCCACAAAACAATCTCGACGAATCACATCTTCGCATATGCACATCTGGGCTGCTTCGCGCTGCCTGCCAAGGTCTCCACAAGTGCGAACCTGAAAGGAAAACTGGCAAAACTAGGATTCCAAGCTCCTTCGCCGGACAAATCCCATATAAATCTCTCTGGAACAATTCATTAGATTGAACGAAATCACACTGCTGCATCCCCTAGGAACTTGTCAGCTTGCACTCAAGGATGATTTGGTTGCCGCTAGCTCCAACTCACACCTCGTCAAAGGCTTGTGCTTAAGTAGCTTGGCAGGAGGTTGAGAGGGCAAAAACTGAAGAGCGACGGCTGGACACCCAGAAGTGGCAAGTAAGGGTGAGCAATAGGGACGACCTCTGGAACCACCGGCAACGACAGCTTGCCGAAGAAACTTGTTGGATTCGTGTGCAAGCTGTGTCCCTACGGACTTTATTCTGTACGATTGCAGCATCTGAGATCAGCTCGTACACCAGACCCTTAAACAAGGATGGACAGTCATTGAGTCATTGAGAAAGGCCCCCTTCCTACGAGCTATAGATAGCCGCTTGCCGATGTGTTGCTACCTCAGTTTCTTGCTTCATTGACCGCACATTGATTGCCAAAGACCATTTGAAGGCTACCGGAAGTTGTCCTGTTGATCGGGCATGTTTGATCCTTGTCCCACTTCGACATGTGGCAAGCCCCCGCACTCAAGCCAGCCAAGAGATGAGAGCATGGAAGTTCTATGCACATGTGCTGTGCATGGGCCTCCGTAAAAAGCAAATTCCATTGGCACTGCTCACAATCATCACATTCGTGTGAGTATTGAAACCCCAGGGCAGGCGATGCTGCCCATGCCACTGACACTACGCGTTTCTACTGCAAGGCAAGGTCACACAAATGCTCTGCACCTCTCTTCGCTGAACACATTAGATTTATCACACAACTAGCGAGAGACCAAACCTGGCAAGCTCGTGTGCTGCGGAAGAAGGAACCCACCCCTGGATTTAAAATGTACATTGACATTGACATATTTCAAGAAAGCTCCTTAGCCCCGGCCAATGATTTTGACATGTGTCACTTGGACACTGGTACCGGAGGTAAGGATCCAAGTGGAATCGTGAACGAACGAGGTTTCACGATCGAAGGTGGTGCTGCGCTCAAAGTCAGGCACCTTTTCTGCTCATGCCATTGGCTGCATCGATCGAATCCCGCCACTTGACCGGATGGGGAAACACATTGGGCCGGAATGGCCACATATGGAAACAGCTGCATACTGAGTGCAAACGAAAGTGGCTTGAGTTGCTTTTGTCAAACTCACAACATGGTATTTGTCATTACTTGTGGGGAAGAAGGCTTTTCCCATATCTACGACAAGGTGTTCTTGCATGCTTTCTGTGCACTACACACCGTCTGAAGCCACATTGTGCAAATGTGCCAAGCAAAAATTAAGCCTGAACTCCACTGATTGGTTTAAATGCGCTTTCACAAAGCAGTTCGCATGAAGTTTCAAGCCTTTATTTAATTTAAAAGGTCTCTGCCTCAGCCATGTTGGACTGAACATGAATTTGTAGCAAAACTTTGCCTGGGAACTGCATTCATCACCTCAACAATTTGAATGGTTCGGGGAACTGCATTTAATGCCCGCAAAAACGGTGTGATTGAAGTAATGCTTGCTGCTTGCTCAGGCAACGCAAGCAACGTCCGCGAGCCCAGTCTCAGGCTTCAAGAACTTCCGCAACAGCGCTTGGAGCGAGCAGTCCTCAAACCATGCACATGCAACGAGCAAGCTACAAAGCTCGCTGCTCTGGGTTGGGGCAAGGTGCCACGAAGTTCCTCGAACTATCCTGGCACTGCATGCACAGTTTCATAGCTTCAACATTGACAGGGGTACTTATGCTGCGACAAAGGTGAACAAAAATCCACATGCAAAGCAAGCTCGCTCTCAACCATGACACCGTCCGAAACGAGACAAACCGTGGCACCGATTTGACACAACTTAAGAAGGGCTGCTCTTATCGAGCAGCTGGGGACCCGGCTCGTTGCTACATATCTGACGACTGCTGCAGTCGCCCTGAACGCTTGGTGGACACGACCAGTGGAGAGCCACAAGCTGTCAAAAAGTCCACGGCCTTTCTTATATAGATGTTCTTAGGTCCACACATGAATCATTGTCAGGGCACAGGGGCAACACAACACAAGGCTCTGCCCTCTTCAGGTCTTCAGGTGTACAAAAATGCCTGAGTATCCGTGCATTGCCACGGAACCCCCCGGACGTTTTTTCCAGGTGAGCAGGGTCGTCACTGTAGAGTTGAGAGGCTTAAGCCTAAACGTGGACATTCACAGATTTTTGTGCACGGCTGAGACAACGCCATATGAGCTGTATACCCTTAAGCAATCTTAAGCACACCAGTCACATGGACATCACAAAGAATAGAACGTCCGGCCATGCTTGAATAGAGCGGAATGATGAAGGTATGAAAGATACCGATCCATGTAGCAACAAAAATATGTTTCACCAAAGCTGAACATTTTGCCTGTTGGGGCTGTTTGTTGCTTTTCTCTGACTCTATGCCTTGCAATGGTGACAGTGACCTGTGTGGCAACTTGATCTAAGAGAATGCCTCTATCTCTTGCCAAAAATGTGAAAGTATGTGGAGGTTCTGGCTTGTCATACTACGATGTGCATCGTTGTGCACAACTGCCCGAAGTTACTAAGTCACTAAACCAGCATCTGAGTTTGAGCTCCATAATTTCATCAAACAAAGCTATTGGCATTGGACTCTGCGTCAACTGACCTGGCTTGAGCTGGCGCAAGGGGCTTTTGCGGTGGTTGAAAGCACACGCGAACTCTGACTCTGACCGCAAAGCTTAAGGGGCAAGTGGTGAAGAGCCGTCGCATTGTATACGTCTTTGTGCAGCTTGTCTGACTACACATTGAAAGGTTGCCGGTAGATATCAATCTCTTGGTACAAGAACAAGCGAAGACCCTTCCCAGGCAAGGTGATTGACTGATGGAGAAAGACTTGGATGTCCATGCATGTCCCCCCAAGAATGACAATTTCAGCTCACGGACGCCTGCATTGTCTTCAGATGTGCTTCTACCTTGGAAACATGAGGGAAGCCGGCTGATGTGGTGGAAAAGCAGGGCTCTGAGTTGACTTTTTTGATTTTCTTAATGCTGAGTGGGCGGTCTTGCCTCGAAACCCGGCCCTTTGGCGCACCAGGGGGTTCCTGGTGAGTCTGTCACTTAGTCCCGAATGCGCACATGGGAGGCCAGAAAGGGTGAGGCTTTGCACAGCGCATATGGAGAAAAGCCTAAAGGTACGGCACGCCAATAGTACACTTTTCGTGACTGCACACGACTTGTGTAACAGCATGTCCGGCTGCCCGGCAGAAATAGGACTTGGACAAATGTTCTCTGCTAACTTGAACAGGCTTCTCTCTCGACGCTCTGAAGGACAAGCTTTCAGGGCCTACAGGTCTGACCGTTGGACAGCTGCGACTAGGACCGG
This sequence comes from Durusdinium trenchii, assembly GCA_963970005.1. Taxonomy (NCBI): domain Eukaryota; class Dinophyceae; order Suessiales; family Symbiodiniaceae; genus Durusdinium; species Durusdinium trenchii. Next base: position 934,162 of record CAXAMN010022851.1, on the reverse strand, counting down.
TCTGAATCTGGCACAGCTGGCTGTGGCAAAGCTCTACCAACCTCTACTCTGCACTGGTGACAATTGCCCTGCAAAGGCAAAGGCACTCAAGGCACTTTGGTCTTGAAGCAATTGTTGCCTTGAGACACTTTCCAATCGATTTATGATGCAAAGCAAGAATAGACAATCGCCTGTCGAGGCAAGCTATTGAAGATCTACATCTACATAGAAACTTGCGCACACATGACCTGACATGGCTCTACCAACACATAAATCAGGATGACATTCAATCAGCCTTTATCTGAAACATGTTGAACCTCACAATGAATACAACTTCGCTGCAACCTGGACTGAGCAAAGCAGCTCAATTCAATCTCTGAAGCTTTGATATGGCAATTTAATCCTAAATGCAGTTGTTCCAAGCGGAGGTCTAAACAAGGCTGCCTTGGATGGTTTTGTCACCGACGCCCCAAACAGCGTTGCAACACAAGTTGCTTCACGCAAAAGTCGATCCTCTGTAAGAGAACGGAGCACTTACTATTTTGCTGATCGGTAACTTCGTGTCTCATCCAACCCTACAAGGAGAGGCATTGTTGCCACCCCTTAGTCACTTGCAAACACCCACCTCGTCTTGTAAATCGCCTGACGGCGTTTTCCCTTGTCAGAAACTAGACTTCCAAGACATCAACATCAACCCATCAGGTCTTGTGGCGGAAATCCGCGTTTGGTCACTGCAAACATGGCCTGTCAGAATCACCATCCGGAATTTGGAAGCGGAGTGGAAGACTGCAGTGACACAGTGAAGCATTTCCGGCCATCTTGTGGCTGTACAACGGGCGCGTGCGCCGCGTGGGAGTGAGAAGCGCTTCAGCCCGCGAAGCCTTGCAGAAATTCCACTCACTCTGAGTTTCTTGGTGCAATGACCCCCTCTCCTCCTTAGGTGCAGCACTGATCCATGTACACTACACGGCCTGGTATGATCTAGAAGGAACCAAGCCTGCTGGAGGTGTTTGTCAGGTTGTGACAATGGCCATTTTCAAGCAGCAGCGCGCCTTTAACACACTCCGTCAAGTGGTTACTCGGGATAAAACATGATCATTCACTACTTTCATGATCCTGCTGAACGTCTCCCCCTTCACCATCAGGCCGAACCCGGTTCTCCAGCTGAAGGTGGGTTTTGTTCATTGGTTATTTCGGTGATCCTGATGGATGTGAGGTGGAATGTCAAGTTTGGCAATAAAGATCCTCGCAATGAGCCGAAGATCAACTGCAGGATCAGCTGCGGTGAAAGAGTTGCACATATTCTGTGGATGATCAACTTGAGGGAAGCGTCCGGTTGTGAGAAAATAGAACAACAATCAAGCTTGAGACAGGCCCACTGTTACATTCAACTTGTGAAGTTGCTGAAGTCTGTACTGTACTAAACTTGGCAATGTGCTGGATTGATTTCAAGTTCCTAAACTATACATATACAATACCTCTAAGTCAAGGTTGGCTGATTGCTTGAGCCCACTACGGCATACACATGCATCCGCCCCGCCGCGGTGTGCACATGCACACAGTGACAGCTGACAGCACAACTCGGGAAACAAACAAATTAGTGCTAACTGCGTCAAACCCAGGCACCCAAAGGGGCAAAACAGGAAACATGGACATTGAACATGTGAGAGTTTATCTAAACAAATACGCAAAGAGAGTCGCAAAGAGTTGTCCTTCAACATTGCTTATGCCGCCCAGGGCTTGTATATAATGCCACTCTAACTCTATGAGCGAGGTTGTTCGAATGGCTCAAGTGTGGCTATCACCCTCTCACTCGGTCTGCTGGTCTACCGAAGCGGCTGCGCAGCCCGGCGCCCAACGACCTTTTCCGCTTTCCCAACGCGACCTTCGTTTCGCCGCGCTCCGCGGCGGAGCGCGGCGAGAGCGGCCTTAGCGGCGAGGGGCGTCAGCGGCTGCCACCGGTGGGTCACGGGGCGCTTCAACGCCGACGAAACACCGGTGACAAGGCACCCTTTGCACCCTTTGTATCGAAGCTTTGGATCTATCCGTCTATTCCGTCTATCAGTGGTATGTGCCCATGGGCACAGGAAAGAAACAAACTGGGTCAAAGCAAATTAGCCCACAGTCTCCAGCTCAGAACGGGGTATTGTTGTTTCTGTCGCGTGCTTTTCTTCCGCACATCTCCGAGCAGAAACGGCACACCGCTGCCACGGCCACCGTGGAAAAACACCTCCCTCGTCCAGGTCTGGGCAGCGCAGGCATAGCCAGCAGGTACGGAAAACTGCTTTGAACCGGTCTAAGTCTAGAATCCATCATTCATCATAGCGTATACCAAATACAATGAGCCAAAAGTCAATGAACAAATGAACAACCCATTTGATAGTGTTTGGAGAGTTCTTGAATCGCACACTTACCCCCAAAGCAGCCCGGAACTGAATGTTTCGGGAAGTGCTGCCCTTTGTGCAGTGTAGTTAGTCTTTCACACTGCACTGCCACATCTCCTCAGCTTCTGAGCTGAATGAGGCTCACATGATGAGGTTATGAAAAAGAAACAAATGAGAAACATACTATAACTAATGTAACATTGTTGTAAGCACACAGAGCACCCGGTCGGCCCAAACATATACAGTAGTTGAATCAAACATATTGATCATATTCTTGAATTAGGGCACTTTGGCCTACATACCAAAGGGCCCTCTCGGACCCCAAAATCATCTGGGGCACCAGGCAGAAGTAGCAAGTGACCTGGGACACCCGGGTACAACAGCCACTGGGACAGCCAATGAATGCCCTTTCAAGTCATGAAAGTCAACAACCCAAACTCCTATGGCTTGAGGAGTTCCATTACACTCAGGGTGCAGTCTTTCCAAACAGCTCTATTGTAATCTCTAATCCAGGAATCAGGACTGCTCTCCATAGCGGAGAGAACGTCGATCAATCGTCGATGCTGACTCGTACGTGCAAGCCTCACCCGTTTCTACTGTGACCTTGAAAGCCCCTACTGGTGGTGTCTAAAGGGGTGGACGTTCCTCTTGCTGGAATCAAAGAATGACCCAGGCAGGAAGGCTGGAGCACTTAAGATTTCAAATCTCCCCGAAGCCCTGCAAAAACCCATTGAGTACGCCATTCTGCCTCCACTTCTTTACATGTTCACTGAGGTATCATTTGCAAAGTTGCCGACGATGCCCCCATGAACGTCCCAGATAGCGGCTGCCTTTTATCGTTGGCTGCCTTGTCGACAGCGGCCGGCAACTCTTGTGCCGGGAGGTGCAGCGACCAATTGAACCCAATCGAGTCGAAGTTGGTCGGCCTCTCACTTCCTCAGTCGGCGGCGCGGTTGTCGTGTCGGAGTCTGAGCGAAAAGGGACCATCAGTTCTTTCTGATGGCGAAAAGGTGCAACAAATTCGTATGAATTCATTGAACCTGGAAGAGACACAAGCTTCACTAAGAACTCAGGCTGTTGATATTTTTGATGCCTTCTCCCATATAGAGAACGGACATGCCCAAACATGAGCATCTCACCACCAATGTGTAGATATAACTATTCGTTCATTAAAAAAAAAAACTGGAGAAGACTGTCAGGAAGTATGAAAGTACAGTGGTTTCAGAGTAGATTGCACAAACCCCTACATGTCTTTTAGATGGGGTCCATATAAACCACCTCTTGGTGATTGGGCCATCTACTCTGAAACCACTGTAGATCATCAACTGTCCGGCACCAGCATTAATGGACCTGCAATGGGTCTGCAATAGACCTATCACTGATCACATGTCTTCCAATTGCCTATCACAACCAGGGCCCTGAAAAAACATGTTTAACCTGTCCGCCGGTGCCCTTGACGATCATCCACATGTCATATGTTGTGCCATTGCCGAGGCGTGTTTAGATTAATGTCAACGGCGAACATCCCTTGGAATTGAGGCAGGCTGGGTATACTGGACTTCCTGAACTGGTGCACATTTGCATATAAACCAAAAGTGACATACATACATCACATCACATCACATTACACAAATTACATTACATTACATACACACTTACTTTACATTATATGCATTCCATGCAATTCCATTCCATTCCATTCCGTTGCATTGCATTACATAAATGCATTGATTACATTGCATCAATGCATGCATACCTACATGCATTGCATATATAATACGATACCATACCATACCATACCATTCCATTATGTTTTGCATGCATGCACTAATTCCATTGAAACGCGTACATACACACATTTACATTCATGATGTGCCCTTCGCTCGAAGGTATATATCTGATCAGCCTGTCCACTGTAGCTCACATTAAGCGGATAAAACCCACCGGCGCTTTCCAAACACATCATGTATGTCAGATTGGCCAATATACCTACATTGGGGTAGTTGACCCCAGGTCAATGTAGTCATATATTCGATATAACATATATAGTATCATGTATGTAGAATATAGTGTCATATAGTGTCAGGGTTTCTCATCGATCCGTCTTGGACGTGACCAATCCAAGGCGCTGGAAGACAAAGAGCGTGTCGCAGGAGGAGATGGCGAAAATCCCCGGTGCCGCGGCCAAAGCACCTCACCACACACAAGCACTCATGCACAGCCCCTGGACAGGCCGAAGAATGTGCAACACAAAGCAGCCAACCATCTCTATAACAGTTTTTGAGTAGGGATATGAGATGCTCACAAACTCTGAGGTGACGTGTGCCATCTGTCATATTTCCCCCACTCCGAGACTACTGAAGAATGGTCCTAAACAGCTCGCAAATTTCTCAGCAACCTGTTAAAGCACCTGTATATACATTAATATTTAGAACAAAAATTAATGACCCAGCCAGCCACTCGATGAGCGGTTCATCAACACGCCCGTCTCGCCCGTCCCATCAACACGCCCGGGTGCCATGCAAAAAGGCAGAGCCCAAAGGAATCTTCTCCGAGATGGTCCCACTGTCCACCGTCATGTTCTGCGGGCAGCGGGAACAAAAGTGAAGGTCGCGAGGACAGTGGGACTCTGAAGGTGGACGCCAAGTCAGAGCGCATGTGAAGATCTGAGATGCCTGACTCATCTCAGCAAGCTTAGTCTCAATGGCCTTCATAGCCCAGATTCTGCTTGGTTCAAACCCCTCCCAATGCGATGGCGAAAAGAATTGATGTGGCTATAGGCGGCAAAGCATTTCCATGCGCACCAAGAAAAATGGACTGCAACGCCTTACATAGTAATACTATATGTTGTATTACTAGATGCTCTCGTTGGGTCTGATGGCCGTCGAACTCGAAATTGAAATTGAGTCCAAAAGCGCTTCTTCACCTCCAAACACTGTGGCATTCTCGTACCATTCTCGTTAGCAAATACCTTTCAAAACATGATGGACGCAACAAGTGCGCGAAAGGAGTCCTACTCAAATAGCTTATACACCCCAAGAAGAAGTGCAATCACACGAGATATCACCCGCTTTGACCTGCCTTGACCCGGTCGGCTCGGCGTGGCTCAGGCTCTGCGTGGCACACCAAACCGATCGACTGCAGTCGTCCGAGTCACGCGACTGACGTCACGACCACGGCCTGAGACTGAGTGCCCTTGAAGCTTTCGGTGGGGCCAAAGACCTGCTTTCGGCAGGCCGAGGCCGAGGCCGAGGCGAGGCTGACACAGGAGACCAATGGAGAAACCAACGGTCGTCGGCCGTGAGAAACCGAGAAAAGGGTGGTTTCCAAGTCATGAAACACAATGAAACACATGTTGTCTTTGCGTCCTCCAAGCTGCCAGGGTTGAAACTTGGTTGATGAAATGATGGCGCCAAGCTACTCCGATTGCCAAATTCCTAACTGCGCTGGCACGAATTCTTTGTTTGCGGAGCTTTGTTCATCCCTAAGGCTGGCCCAAATAATGCCATCCCCTTGAACTTATTGCTACAATGATTGTCACTGGGCATGACATGATTCCAATATATATTCAACAATAACCGTTCAATAACCTTTATGCAAAACATCCAACACCAAGTTCACCCTCCCCATGGGATGTCGTGTGAATGGGCGCTGGGGGTCACTGCGGGTTCCGCGCCAGCGATGTCGTGTGCCTTGTACATGTTTCCATCGGATCGGCCAGCGATGACCATCCCATCACCATCAATCATCGGGGCGCTCCAGTGTGCCTCGCGGCAGCACGAGATGCCGAGATGTGACGAGATTTGGCAGCACGAGATGGACGGGGTATGCAACATCTTACTTTATAAGACCGTGCCGGCTAAACTGAAGAACGTCACTGAGACCACATGTTTTCGTTTTAATGTGCAACATGTCCATAATTGTACACATAGCATATGATACAAAAACGGTCCGAAGAAAACAAAACACCACGCGCCCTATGTCAAACATGGAGTCCCGTCCTGGAATGATGCTCTTCCACAAACTGTGAAAGGGTATCGTTTGGGGTCCTAGTCTAGAGGATGAGAGTCTTGGTCGGAAAAGAATTAGCAACAAAGAAACATGTAGCTCAACTAGGCCACCTAGGCCCCAGTTCTCTACCTTAACAATCCACAACTATCCCAAACTTCTCACCTAGCACCTGGTGGCTAGGATGATGTTTGGCAGGTGCACAGTGCACACGCTAAATTTGTAGAGAATCTCGACAAACTGTGCCAGCCATTGAGAGTTGGTGATCATCTAAGCGGCCATGCTTGTGCTGAATGAGCGAGGTTGGTGCATTCATTGCAGCATGGTGGATTGTGAACAAAAGATTGAAACCAAGCCCCCAGCTATAATCCAGACAAACCGAAAAGCTCTATCTTAAATCCAACTCAAGAAACTTCCAGTAATGCACCCTCCAGCTCAAAGAAACCGCTTTGTCAATGATCCCACATAGGTCTCAATGCAAATGTCTACACTTCCGGTGTGAGCAAACAAACCCACCAATTTATCTCCTGACCTATCTGCACTGGAACACCAGGCACTTGCTCCAGGTGGCTGGCAGGCAAATCTGCTGAATCCCCTCCAGTTGGCGGGTGAAAGAGCCCTCGGTGTCGCCCGCCGCCATTCCAAAAAGCCCGCTGTAAGGCTTCATGTCGTGCCGCCACAGCTGCTCGCCTCAGCAAGGTCGTGGGGCGAAACCACTTGTAGTCATAGTTCACACGTTCAAAGGGTATATATATACAGTATATAGCTAGATATGTTATAATATGTTATATATAGAGATTATGTATGTTCAAATGCTCATAATGTTGTGTATATATAGCCTAATAGCTATATCTCTATATATATATATTACTAGATTATACAGTACGTGTATAATATATCATGTCCGTGATCTTGGCAAAGGAAATCCATGTCCAATCTGACTTGTGAGGGGAGTATTTGGTTGAATTAATGAACTAATGTAGCATGTCAGACGAATGATGACACGAGAACGGGGGTCAATCGATGGCCAGCAGGGCCTGACTATCCGCCCAAACGGAGCTCCGCTTCCGAGGCAGGAGAAATGAACCATCCCCAAGGCCCACCCACCTTCCCACCCACCTCAAAATGAGGTGGTAGTACCCACATACGCTCGTACTTATTTGGGGGGGTATGACAGCTCAGAAGTAGTTACGCCACCAATATGTTAAGGCAGGGGGAAGAGTGGTATGAATCACCCACCAAATCCATCCCCCTGCCTGGGAGAGGGACCTTGCTTGTCCCCACCTCTACTCAACTCCCCTTTTCCTACCTCGTTGCTCGCGCGTTCAAACAATATGTTTGTTCTGACACCCCCGCCACCTGCAACATAATTTTTCAATCAAGCCTGCACAATGCAATGCTCAATGCTGTCATTCTGGGCATATTTGGCACAATCTGTTGACAACATAATATGTTAGTTTCTTTACAGCATCATCCACATGGTTCTTCCTGTATGATAGAAATAATTTTGATCCACCTACATGCCTGCGGAAATAATACTTAGACTTGTTGACTTTTATCTTGAGGGGTGACGGTCACCCGGTCACCTCAAAGCATTACAGGATGGCACCATCCATCAGAAGAACCGGAGCTGTTGGCATCGCCCGGCAAGTGGGATGACTTGGATCATCAACACCAGCCGTGGTTCCAAGGGAACTGCGTGCTACCCTGCATGGGAACACCCCTATTGGGCCAACCTCGTCCTCCAGTTTCATGCTACGCATGCTACCGCTGGGTCGATCTAGAGCCTGGGTCGGCTCCATGGGTCGCTGTGCACGGACGGCGCCTGGGTCGGTTTGAGGTCAAACGGGCGCCAATGGGCTGAGGTCAAACAAACTAAAGTGATTCGCCCGACGTAAATGACAACATTAAGTACACCAGAATGAATGACCATGATTGAGATGTGGATCCACTTCAACTCACTAGTGTCAGTGTGGAAGTAGAACACTAGCTGCTACTAAAAACATAATAGGCTTCCCCGCATTCTCAACGTACACATCAGCGAGCTGGACTGTGCAAAATATGGGTTGAGCCATCGACTCTGAAACTACTGTGGCGCTGCAGCCAGGTGGCCAGTGTTCGCATTGAGCGCCAGCACTTGACCATGCAAGTTCCTTACGACATTGTGGTCAGGGCTGGGCACACAACTTCTTGGAACAACAGTTGTTGCAGTAGCGGGCGGGGCCCCTCAGAAGTGTCCCAGCACAACTTGGAATGTTCCTTCTTACCCTCTACCTGACATACCAACCCACTTGGTATTTGGACAAATGTGGTCTTGTAACATATGAGCTTGGGGAAGTGTGACTAAATACTTGGGTCGGAGGAGCGCGTGTGTGGAGTCCGGTGAGGCGCCACTCCTTTCAAAAGGGTCTTGGGGTGGTGGAGGGGCCTAGGGCGGCAGGATTTTCATGGATTTTCTATCAAAACCTCAAGCCCCCTGGCCATTTCTTGAGACAAGTTTATATAAGTGGGAACCCTCAAAAATACAACGCTTCAGGTGCTGAGGTTGCAAGGTTCTCCATGAGTCTGTCTATAGTCCATGCCAAAACTGGTCCAAGCCCAGGGCACCGAGCAGCTCAAGCGTCGTTTTGTTTGTGTGTGTGAGCGTTTGCAAGTATGTATGTGTGCGTGTATGTGTATAGGTACATATATATATATATACTGGGTACCGGTGACATAGGACTTGTCGCTACCAACTCCTAAGTCATCAGCGAACGGCAAAGTGCACGGTACAAACCCTGTCCAAACTAAATGCTGATGACTTAGGACTTGTGTACGAGGCACCTCCAGGCAACTGCATCATATGATCGAAAAAACAATAGAAACAATGTCCAAGCTGTGGGATGACAAATGGTGATGACATAGGCTGTCGTCTTGTTTTTGTTCGCATATTTTTCCTAAGTCATCACATTGTTAGAGCCCAGAGTTGGACATTTTTGCTATTCATTTCCTACATGACTTAGGAAAAATGTGAGTATACCCTCTAATGTCTGATGACTTAGGATCCACCCCAGTTTTTTTCCCTCTCTCTCTCCTAAGTCATGATCTTTATGGTATCTGCAATCTGTCAACTAGTCCTACGTCATCACCGTCTGTGAGTGAATTTCACTCGTTTAAAGAATCTCCGGAACTAACAATTTTTGGCCGCATTTTCATTGTTTTAGCTTGATGACAATTAGGACCAGTGCTAAAATGTCAAATTTTAACATTTCCTACTGACTTAGGATTAGTGTTTTTGCAGCCTTGTCCGACTAATCCTGGGTCACTTGTACCCAGTATAATATTATAATAGAGATTTATCAGAGATATGATGTAACATCAAGAACACCGGGTCAAACCACTTGAGTCAAAGCCAAGGCGTGCGAACCCCACCAGTCGTCCAAGCGACTCTTGCCCCATGAAGGACCCGGGTGTGACCACCACGGCCAGTGGTGACACCCCATGGATGTGTCCGACCTCACTCGCGGAGACGACATCCGAGACAGCAGATGCTAGCATAAGCATCAAACCAATCCATCAGACTGATTTTCAAACAGCAGGATTTTCCAGTATGCGGAAATGTCTCCCTCCCTGTCCACGACTCTCTCTCTCTCTCTCTGCATCCATCTGTCAAGTTCAAACACAAGTCTCCGGAATTTGACACCTGCGCTAGAAGGAAGCTAAACAATAGCCTACCTGAAAAGGTTACACCAAAAGTGATTGGTCATTGGTCCTTCAGCTTAATGTCTGACACGAGTGCCAGGGTCTACCATAGGGGTTGGGTTTAGACAGCGTAATTATATCATCTATATTCGTCTATTATCGTCCAATCCTCCAGCATCATAGTATAGTGAAAATAATGCGTGGTTAAAAGGCCAAGCTTATGCCATTGTGATTGTGTGCTTGTTTGACCAGTGACCAGTGCTGAAGAGTATTGCACGGAAATGTCGGCCGCACTGTTCTTTGCGTAGTAAGTTCCAAAAGGAGTGCCTTGCCTGCATCAGGTAAGCTCTCATAAAGTGGATTTTCCCGGTGAGAAAGACGAACATGGACCATGTGAAGGCATTGGATTCCCTCCGCATCCTGATGACAGCCGATAGTGCAGGTTACCAGGTTAACATGCAACGCGGGGCCTCTTCTAAAGTTGTGGTTGGTTGTTTTTGTTGATGCTTTTTGGCCTGTTACTGGGAGGGCGAACGTGAATCGAGGTGTTCGTAGTTCTATCGATCAGCATCCTCTGCCCCAGCATCACCAAAACGAGATAGCCCGCTATAATACAAACCTCTTCATTCATCAAACTTTTTTGCGCAGTGGTAGAAGAGTACCAAACGCGCCTCTGGGCAGCCTAGTTTCACTGGCGCCATGAGCCGGTGATTTCCGTTGACGCCAAACAGATATCATCCTGATGCTGCGCTTAAAAGTGTCTGGCGTTGCTGGTGACAAAGAACCTTAACTTTGAAGGTCTTCTCCAGGTCATCCATTTCCTTAATGAATCCTGTCACTCCGGCCTGGTAGAGCTTCCGGTCCACCTGTGTTAACCCTTCAATGTCCTTCTGGATGCTTTCGTCATAGTCGTCCGCCCTCTTGCTGTAGGTATGGTTGTGGTCGATATGAAGCGGCACGAAGGCATCCCAAGCGGCTGCATCTTCGCAGTTGCAATGACTGGGCAAAGAGTTCCTTAACTTCGCAGATAAGAGGCAAATGCTCTCATGATAGGCCTCCAAGATCCCTACGACGCTGGCAGAGTGAAGGATCGCCAGCGATCTCTTCTCGTCAATGTGGACTGGACGGTCGCCCTTCTCCGTGCAGGTCAGTTGCCAGCCAGCCGGGTTTCGGGGATCCCTGCAGTGATACCTCTCGTCGTAATGGCCCTCCGTGTGGTAGAACTTCTTCGGTGGATGCTGGTTCCACGACCGGACCCAGTCTCCGAAGTTCGGCAGGATGAAACCTGCTTGACCCGGCGCAATGCCACGCCTCTCCATTTCTTTGATGTGCAAGGGCCCCGGCTGCAGGCATTGATGGTACATGGACAAGAGGTGGTCTTTCGGACGGCGAAGCATCAGCACCGTCTTTTCAAACTTGGCTTCGGTAGATTTGTCCCAGCAGACCTGTGCCGTCCAGATGTTGTCTCGGCCCACCAGCTTGGAAAGGTCTCCTACTAAGGAGCAGCCCGCGATCTTTCCGATGTGGATGAGGAAGATCTCACGATCAACGACAGTTTCAAGTCCATTCCAACACCAGCGAGCCCAGTGCGATGCATTGAGCTCCTCAGGCACCTCTGACGGATGAGCCCGTAACTGGGTCTCGTGCCGCTGGAGCAAGGAGCAGCTGTCGGCAGTGTCAGCACTTGCACTGGCCAAACTGACGACCAGAGGTAGATGTAGAAAGCCAACAGCACACAGCCAAGTGAAATAGCGATTCAATTGCATCATGGTAACACTCAGGCTTGAGCCTGAACACCTTGAGCCAATAAGGCACGCGATTGTCCACCGTGTCTCAAAAATTAAGACACAAAGGGGCCTCAATGCTTCTCGCTTTCTAGAGTGATGGTTTACTGTTGATATTGGTGGAATCGCCAGGAAGCCATGGATTGGGATCCAATGAGCAATGAAGGCCCTTACAAATAGATACAAATAGTAATTGAACCATTCTGACCATTCTTCATCAACTGTTCCTGCTAATGAGCCAAGCCCAAGCCATAGATTAAAATAAATAAATGCCATGTCAGGCCCGAGTCCCAACTACTCCACCAAGGCACAGCTGGATAGCTGTTGCACGGCATGGTGGTCATCTGGCCGCGGCTCTTCCCGCGGAAGACGCTGATAGGTTAGGTTCATACAGTCCTTGACACATAATTATTACACAACATTTATTGATAGGTGAACATGCACATGATTGAAACAACAACAAAACAACAACATGAATCATCAACAACAACAATGAATACTAACGAGATCGTAACATGACCACGATGACGATGCTTTAAAAAGGGTCCAACTTCAGTAACTCCAGTGTTCCCACATCTTCCCAGTCTTGCAAACGTTTCGAGGATCTGGGATGATTTCCAATCCACTGATGAATCCAAAGACCGAGGACCCCAGTGTCCATCGGTTTTCACTGAAGTAGTCGATCCATTGATATCCGGCGACGGTCAGCCGTCCCCGGTGAACCACAGCACAAACCCGTGTCTACTCGATAAATGAAAACATTTAAGGCGAGTTCGTCCTTATCAATCATGATGACCCCGCTTCACATCGTATAGGGAGAGACAAAGGGGAGTCTGATGATTGCAGTTTGATCTAGCAAAAAGGACAGGGCAGAATGTTGGAAAGGTCGTTCTTTCCTTCTTGACGTTCTCAAGCATGGACGTTTCAAGGAATGGTGTTTCGTCCGCTTTGCTGGAGGCTCTGGAAGTTTGACATTCGATCAGCTATGACTTGAGGCCAAGGGGGGGGCGAAAGCTAGCGCTCCAGAATGGGAAAGTGGAGGGCAGCCAGGTAGGAAAAAACACGGCGCTCTTTTTGGAGGCAGGGGTGAAGAGTCCTTTATATGTGGCTCTTTGCCCGGATCCTCCTGCGAGAGAAGAGAGAGAAGAGAGACGGAAAGACGAGAGACAGAGAGGAGAGAGAGAGAGAGAGAGGAGAGAGAGATGAGAGAGATGAGAAAGAGATGAGAGAGATGAGAGAGATGAGAGAGACAGTGAGACAGTGAGAGTGAGAGTGAGCGAGTGCGGCCGCAAGATACGCAACGCTAACCGCATACCAAAGAGCGACGACAGGACGGAGTCGAACTTGCCAAGAGGGAAGATGGGAGGAAGACAAGGAGGAGGAGAGGGGGGAGGATTTGCACCCGCTCGAAAGAAACCTTGCTATCGCAAGAGTAACTCCAGCTAGCTTCACTAGCTTTCGTGATCAAGCTCAATAACATTCAAAAACCTTGAATACTAAGCGTTGCATGGTCCAGTTTTTGGACGATTCCAATTTCAAATTGTTTATTTATTGCATCCCAAACCCGCCTGTGATATTAGTGATATTGTTGACCTGCCTCCAATCTTGGCCGCCCGTGGCCCGAATCTCACTGTTCGCACTGCCTGCCTTGTACCAGGCCTGAGTGCCATTGTCCAGGCGGAAGGCTCGAACCATTCCGGTGGTTCCCTCCTTATAGCGCCGCGCGGAGGGCTTTCCCGTGTGCGGTGCGGTTGCCTGTGGGCCGTCAAACGACAGGGTTGCGAGTTGCGAGGACAAATAACACATGGAACTCTTGAAGATCTCTTAGAGATGGATGATGAAAGAGATGGTGCCATAAAAATGTGGGTCCCAAATGCTCGATTCCAATTCGTTCCTCAACCAATGGACCGACCCCTCAGGATTCCCAGGCTCGGATGAAATTCGTTGGTCCAATTCCGGCGAGCGGTTGGTGACGGAGGTCGAGCTTGCAACGACCAAAGATGACCAAAGTGCTATGGGTTTGTCACGAGAAACATGGAAAAAACCATCGGCACCACTGGGCAACTCATCGGTCTCTCCTTCTACCGGCAAACACACAAATGTGAATCCCTCGAATTTTCTGGTCAATGATGAATATGCCATTTTCAAGAAAATGTGCCTAGAAAATGGATCAAAACAACTTGGTTGCCTCTTCGTCAAGTCCTTGCGTGTTTGGACACAGTCAGGCCGCTCCCTTGGGACATCGAACGCCAACATCGGGGCGATCTATAGATGATATTTGGATGTCTCCTCTCTGAGCTCTGAGCACCCTCACAACAGCAGATGAACGAGATGAATGAATGCTTAAGGAGAAACAATGATTGGCACTCTTTACCCCAGTTGGATAGTTCCCATGGTACTTTTCACGGTGGATTTGCTCAACTGACTAGGAATGCTTCAAAAGTGGCGACTCTTGCTACTTACACTGCTTGATGTATAGCTTCAAACCAACACTCCTACTCTGGATTGGACCTGGCCCTGCGGAACGGTTTGTTGTCATGTTCGCAGACGTGGGGGCTTCCACCACTCCCCATCTGATGTTCTCGTGTTTTGTTTCCATAAGCCCAAGCTTCACTTCCACGGTTTTCCCCAAAGTTGCTGCAGGTGTAGACCTCAGTCAGAGGATCCAATTCCTTCGAACGAGAGTGGGCGAAGCACAGGAATTCATGAATTCATGCTTTTGTTCAAGTTGAGTCGAGAAGCTTTATTGGGACGAGCTAGATGCTTATGCCTGGACGCCAAAGGTGAAAACAAGCCCATCTTCAAGGAGCGCACTGACGTTTTGCCCAAAGAACTTGGCACACAATCCCGACCACTTCCCCCTTTGACATCCTGAAAAGCAGTCGATCATCTGGGTGTACAATGGTGTACAGTAAATCTGTTCATGCAGGAGTCCGCCAACCCAGACCGGGATGTTCCATACATTAGCACAACCCATCTCATCGAAGAATCATAACAGAGTGCAACCATCATGTGGAGCATTGCAGGTTGACATATGTTGACATGCCGCTACCAGTGGGAATCGCCAAGATCCACAACACACAGCCTAACTGCTCCAAAGTTCCGAACTGCTCCAGTTCTGGAACCCCACTGGAACTGAACTCGATTTGGAGATTGTGGGCCAACTTGGCCCTCCACTCTCGTTTGTACCACGCGTTCTGTGGAGAACCCGATCCAGGTTGGCACCCCGAACACCGAACGCCCAGTGGCCAAGCCGTTGGGGCCCAACGTGGCGCCGCCGTCGGAGAAGGAGGCACGGGAGGTCTCAGGCAAGGTCTTCCAAACCTCGGCCCCTGGGCGATGGCAACGGCGGCGATCCGGCGATGCTGCATTGTGGCTGAAGAGCCTTTGGGTTGAACTTGGATTTACAGCAAGTTGTGCTATGCATTGACCATCTTTCAGGGCACCGGGGCCTAATGGGGCCTATTCCCGTGGGAGTCAGGGGATGTATGAGTCCAAGACTGATCACCTTCATCGCACTTCAGAAATGAACCCAAACCCACCCTGTTTTCATCACTTTCATGTGAATCATGAGCTGATTTGCTGCTTTTTCTTGGGGGCCGCTTGATGGGGCCCGGTCACTCAGCTTCACGTGAGCCTTGATGAGCTGAAGTCCAAAAGGTCTCCCAGGTCCCACCTGTCTTCAAGTTCAACTTGTACATCCCTCCCGCGAAGTCCATGAAGACTGTGGAGCCATCCTCGGGCAGGGCAGTCTAGGCGCACTGTCTAGGCAAAGCCAACAGGAAAGGCCGTGGGATCGGTGAATTCGTTTAAGCTGTGCTCCCTGCAAAAACGCTGACATAAGTATGAGCCTCTATGGGATCTGACGATTAGTTAGCCCAAAAGTGAATGCGTGCGCTCGACTAGATGTTGATATCTTATCAGGTTCCATGTTGGTTTTATGGCCGTACTAAGGTTATGTCGGGCACGCCAGCCATAGATACAAGGAGCCAAAAAAGTTTTATAAAGCAAAAACAAAGCAAAAAAAACAAAAGGTAAAGCAAAAAAAAGCTAAAACATGTAGCTGTGAGTATTTGTCGCGTGTTTTTCACTTTCTTTTAAAGCTTTATTTTCGTATTGTTTTCGCTTTATTTTCGCAATTGTTTTGTTTTTTTTCCGCTTTTTTCCTAGGAGGGTACGGCAAATATTGCTGACGGGTATAAGTTCTCATAAGGCAAAAAAAGCAAAACAAATGCAACAACAAAGCAAATTGCGCTGCTTTTGCATTTTCATTTGCTTTTGTTTTGCTTTTTTTCGCTTTTTTTCAAAAAATGATGGTTGGTCATGTATGGCTGCCACTGCCCAACACAATACTAAGGTTTTACAATAGAAATAGACACATGCAACAAAGCAGTAGGATCAGCGGCCTGATTTTGGAGCTGTATTTTCATGGTGTCGTGTTGAGGCAGCATAATTAACATGATATGATGGCTACTAATATATATATATATACATAGTGAGTTGCTAGCACTTAGAATCTGCTCAGAACAATTAGTTGCAAATAGAATACGCAAACCACATCAAAAACTAATTATTTTTAGTAGCATTGCAGTTAGAATATGGCATGCAGTTAGAATACGAGGATCATGCACTTAGAATCTTGGAGCATACATTGCGCGTAGTAAAGAACTAACAACTCACTATATATATATATATATATATGTTACCAACCCCTTCCCGACGTCCGTTTCTTGGCGAAGCGGCTCACAGTAGGAGAAGATCTATGTTGCTAATCAATGGGGAGGTACATAGGTTCGAATCACTGACTGACAGGGTGGGATACAAGAATAATCTTATGTTCCTCAACTGCCTTGCAAAATTGGTCCAACCACTTCCAGAGAACCACATCCTAGGACATGGTCACCAACAAAATAGCACCTGTTTCCCTTTCCCCACGGCTCCAGCTCCCAACGCTCCACGCTCAACGAATGAAAGAAACACCGTCAAACACGCCATGCTCCGTGCACCGAGTGACGCCTGGGAAGAGCGGGGTGAGGTTCCACACGGGCTTGTCCACACCATACTCCCACAACTTCTCCCCCGTCTTCGCATCGACACCTCGAGCGATGTTTTTGGCCGGCCACGCGGCGTTGGAGGCCGCGTTGGATGGTCGCGTTGGACGGGAATCGTCAGGTCGCACGAGGCTCTTATTTGGTGAGCACGGCGAAAGCAAGGGTAAAGGGTAAAGCAAGAGGGATGGTTTACAAGTCGAGATATCCACCAACTGCTCCATAAATCGATCTAAGCCGATGAATACTTTTGATATTGCATATGTAACAACGCATCATGTGGCATCCTGACTTCCTCTTCCTTCAGGCTGAAGCCGCCGCTCTTAGTCTGTGACTCTGAATCCCAATGAGCCGCGACCGAGAGGCCAAAGACATTGACGTTGCCGCCGTCGCTGGCGGGATCGTGGCCCATCTCCTGAAAAAAGCCCGCGAATCCGAAACCGTCCGTTGAAGAAGACCATGGAGGCAAATTATTTACACCAAACGCTGCCAAGTGGAGCAAAGATGGCCTAGATTCACCATCCCAAACCACCAAATCTAGGCCATAGGTCTTGTGAATTGGCACCTTATAGGTAGAGATCCTGGTAGGTGCTGTGATCTGCAAGACATTGGCCCCCCCTTGAAATCCAACCGTAGATTTTTTTGGGCTCAAGTCCTTCCAACGGATGAGATCTGGTGTGGCTTCTCCAACCACCCTTGATTCGCAGGACCAGCGACCACAGTCATTGGGTCCTGGATGTGTCATTCGACCGACCTGCACGTTCTTTAGCTTCACCCTTTTGCGACTATCGCTGCATCCAGCCCAATCCTTTGCTAGAAAAAAGCCAAATCAAAACCTTATCCAAGAGCAAACCTTGCACCAACACACCCAGAAAACCGGCCAGAATTCAACCGGCCAGAATTCAAAAGTCCTAAAATGCCGGTGGATTCTAATTCTTGGAGTCGCAAGCCAACCATGGTGCCAGCAACAGCACGTTGAAAAATGCATGGGACACCAACACTGTTGTTGTACAGCGCGTTGTTGCCCATTGAATCCCCCCACACGCATCGGTGTTCATAGCTGCAGGACTCAAATGAAGTTGCCAGCCAAAACCAATCTGTTCACGGACAAGTTTGCCTTCACCACTGATTAACATATCAATAGTCCCTATCGATAGTGATAGGGGAGATAACAAAATCAACTTGTTGGTCCATTCATGTCCATTCTACACAGGTACTTCGGTCCATTGGTCCCAACAACTTGAATTGGTCATCGCTCCATGCACGGGTCGCTTCGGAAAACGTCTACCCTTTGATCCCCACCCTTCGACGTGCCGCATCTGGACTGGTTCCATTTGAGAAAAACGGGGGGTTGAGAAACAATAAATATACCGCACAATACATTATAGGCCATATGATATATATATATAGCTCTTGACTCTTGACGACCTAATACCAGCTAGACGATTTCTTATACCCCTTGGCCCTCATATTAAGCACCGCCACTGTCCATTTATGTCTATGTGGTTCAGGGGCGTTGGATCAACGACTCCCATTCATACGTCCAGTCTTGTCCCAAGTGGCGGCACCCACCACGAAGACCTCGTCCGCACGGCAGGGGTCAGACCGCACAGTTTGAGTCGAACGCGGCAACGCTCCGGACTCCGATGTGGGGATTTGCGACGTCAAAAGAAGCGTTCGGCGTTGGCATAGCGAAGGAGTGAACATCGCAACACACGGAGTTGGAGGGAACGTCGCGCCGAATCGTTCAGCAACAGCTTCGCGGGTCCTCAGCAACACCATGGGTCAAAGAAAGTCGGTAAGATGGTTTTCGCATGCTTTCCATGCTTTCCCCGTTTCATGGTGGAGCGCAAAGCGGGATCTGCTACGATAATGCGGGTACCCGAGTCAAATCAAGTTTCAGTCAGAAACTATATGTTCACATTATGTTAGCAAAAATCAAGGTCCATCTTCTTCTTATCATCTTTTTTGGGGGAACATCGAAGCTTTCCCCCCTAAGTTCTGAAACCGCTTCCCCTTGGTGGTTCTCCAAGGCACCCCCTCAGAGGCGCCGGGGTAGCCGCAGTCGCCGCCAGCGTCCTTCGCCAGGTTAGTGACCCAAACCCTGGGGCCGGTGGGGCGATCGCACGAACAGGGCGAGCGAGGAAACCGGGGCTGGTGAAGGCAAAGGGTGTTTGGAGACTTGTTCGAGTGAGAACGGTGTTTCATTGATTTTCATTGTGTTTCATGATGTCAGTCATAGATGTGAAACAATAAACATATCATAACATATCTATAGTCGATTCAGCAGCTATCTCAATAATGGTGTTAAGGTGGAGCCCAATCCATGACGTGGGACCAAGAACAACACCTGCAACAACAATGGGAACAGTTGTTCCCATACTGAGCATGATCATGATGTTATGACTTCTTATGACCATCGCATACCATGCCACTAGGGTGGGATGAAGATGATGATGTGAACTGAAAAGCACACCACACCAGTTGAAAGATCTGGCGGATTGGCTTCTCTCCCCAAATGGCTTCGAGAGATTTGAGGGCCCCTCAATCTCCAAATGCCCCATACGGCCGAGCCAGATCAGCCAAGTAGGCAGCGAGGGCTAGGAACCATGGTTTCCAAAGACTGGACCAGATTTACCGGATGTTGCGGTTCGACGCTCCACAAAACCCAAGGGATCTCAAAGGTGCCTATAGGTAGCGGCCTTGAAAAGTACATGCTGCCCACTGCCCACCTGGCCCTTTTTTTTTCAGCCTGTAAGTTGATAAAACGGAGTTGGTTTTTTATGGCGGGGGGGACTGGGACAAAACATTAGGACTCATTAGGAGGATTGTGGTGCAATGACTTAGTAAGTTCTCACCATCCAAGTTTCTCCTCGCCCGTCTTCCGATTCACCGCAAAAGCATTGCCCGTCTGGCACACACATGCGGAATGTGAGAAGGGCATCCCACTCAAGAAGCCAAAGGACCCCATGGTGCTGGAGGATGGATTGATGAATTCATCGTATCGTGATGGTTGAGAATGCTTGAGGGCGGTTGAGGGTACTGGACTCATGAGGGCCAAGGATTGATTCCTGCGGCTGTCTGCCAATTCGTGGGGGGGGCAACGTCGATCAAATTCTGACCCATGCCAGGAGCGAGGAGCCAGTAGTCGGGAGTGGCAAATTGGATGGAGCTGCCCGTTATACTGATGTGCTCACTAAAGAATCTGATACTGGCCCCTTAGCTGATCCTAATTCACGCCCTGTCAGTGTCAATGAGGTGCTTGGAGAAATAGGGCGCATACTCTAGCTCATACCTTTTGATAAACATGAGCCCGACACAACAAGCAGTTTCCGAGGTGTTGTCTCATGCACCACCTCCCTCCTCTTCCGAGTTTTAACCTGATCTGACTGGTGAATATTGATATTATATAATTACTCTTTCACAACTCGTTGAGGACAGCCTTCGGCCGTCAACTTCTTCAACTCCTCATTTATCAGTATCTGGAGAGGTGATTGTGCCAAGGCACCCCGGCTCGGTGAAGAAAACTTCCAGACTCGGCTTCAACAATTCAATTCCGAAGGAACATTGATCGCTGGGTCCAAAGTTTAGACCAGCGAACAGTGGGAAGAATCTGTCGCACGGTTGTAGCCAGGGCGTCCTTGACCAACATCACCCAAAAGATCTATGCAGCTTCACTAGTATATTATCTATATAATTATATTTATTAACTATCCATACAATATGTGTATATATATACATACACGCATATTGACGAACTTGTTGACATATATATATATGTTGGATTTAGCCTCTCCAAATCACGATGACCGGAGCCCGAACCACTTCGTCTTTATCTACTTTCCGTGTTTCTGAAGCGATTCAGCATGATTAAGCTCTTTCTGACGTCCAACACACACGTCCACCCAGCTGGTTCTGCATCACCGGTCTTCGGTCCGGTGTCCCCCGGGTGGACACGCGCCTTGGTTGAGCCCAAAACAAGATCTCCATAGAGTGAGACCTCGTTGTTGGAGATGCCCGGTGGATCGTAGTGCCACAGGTTATGCCCTGGAAGCGTCGATGTTGGGTGCTGAAATCACTAAGAAGTAACTCATCGGGGATCGGGTGGAAGATGTTGGAAGGACGGCTTGAGGACTTCCTTCTAACTTATTATTCCCAGGTGGTGCTCTGAAGGACATGCTTGGACTTGAGTAAACTGGAACTCGAGGATGTCCGACACCAAGCGAAACGCGTAGAACCAGCCCGTGAATTTGATTGCACGAACCTCGTTAAGAATAGGCAACTTTGGTTAGTGATATACCGTATTACCTATCAATTACCCAACTTCGGGGTGGTTCATATCTGGAGATCGCTTGTGAGACAGGATCCCTACCTAGCGACATCGGGAGACTCACCTATCCTGGGTATAGGCAGGGCAGGGCAGGGCAGGAAAACCACCCCGGGGTCTTGTATGACGGTCCAGGTCTGCAACACTCCCGCAGGTCCGCAGGTGATTGAACTGTTCAGGTCCCGCCTGAGGAGTTGAAGGCGTAAACACCCTTGGCACTCATCTGGAAAAGGTTTTTGTCCTGCACGAGCTGGGCACAAAAACCAAGGAGAGAGGATGAGAGACGAAGCCTGACATGACAAAACATAGACCTATAATTGACCTTTTCTAGTCCGATGGCTTGTGGATCATCTAACGAAAACAATAACTGACCCAAATCCTGTGGTCCTCAACTGATTTCTTGAAACACTAACCATGGTTCCACTACCCGAACGCACATTTATCGTTGTTGGTCTTAGTCTTAGCGTTGGTTCTCAGATCTGCTGTCTGCCTGTTGCAAAGGGGTATGACTTAGAACCACCTGTTCTAGTGGGCCCATTCACTTTAGCATAGGCCAAATTTGGGAACATACTGAATCGTCAATAGAACGTTGAGCCTACTGTTTGATAACTTTATATTATTACGTTCCCATTGTTTCCGTATATCCGCCGACCCCGGCCTATAGCCAAAGCCTAGGCGGGGAGGCGCCTGGGACACCGCAGGGTGAAGCAGTTGGCCAAGCCTAGCAGAACCCTTCCAAGCACTTCCAAAGGCCTGTCCGAGGCCTCGCCAGCTGGCAGGCCTGCTGCGGCCTCTCTGTGGCCTGTCCAAGGCCTCTCGGCAGCTGGCAGGCCTGTTGCGGCCTCTCTGTGGCCTGTCCGAA
>CAXAMN010022851.1:881991-912079 GCA_963970005.1 Durusdinium trenchii | reverse complement strand
GTCCGAAGCCTGCCTCCTCTCTTCTTATGGGCTTCCGAAGGCGACGTGAGGCATTTTGGACCGCCGCAGCACAAGCCTTGCTGGCTCAGCACCTGGGCTGTCCAACAAGGCCCCCGCAAACAGCCGCCAGTCTATTAGCACAGCCAGAACAGAGGCATTGCTACTATGCTTCTTGCTGCCTGTTGCTAGTGGTTTTTCTGATCTTGTGATGCTTCTGGGTCTTCTTCTTAGTGCTGCTGCTGTGATTGCTGTTGTTGGTGTATATCCTGGGGTCGCAGGGCACAACCTTGGCATTGGCATCTCCACCTTTGTGGGCTTTAGCGCAGGCCACAGCTAGCCTGTCCGAGGCCACGCAGCCTTGGCATGGCCTGAACTGCCACATACGATGCTAACCGCCGAGGCCACCCTCTTCTTTTCTAGGCTTCCGAAGCGACGGCCCCCCTCAAACGTTTCTCGGCGCCTCGCAGGGTGCAACCTTGGCATTGGCATCTCCACCTTTGTGGGCTTTAGCACAGGCCACAGCTAGCCTGTCCGAGGCCACGCAGCCTTGGCATGGCCTGGGCTGCCACGTACGGTGCTAGCAGCCGAGGCCAGCCTCTTCTTTTCTAGGCTTCCGAAGGCGACGGCCCCCCCTCAGACGCTTCTCGGCGCCTCGCAGAATGCAACCTTATTGGCATTGGCATCTCCACCTTTGTGGGCTTTAGCACAGGCCACAGTTAGCCTGTCCGAGGCCACGCCTAAGGCTAGAACACCCATCTTCTTTCCGCAGACGGGCAACCACCGGAACGACACTAACGCCTTCAGTTACACATGCTACACTCCTCTTGAAAAGGGGTCGGCGGCACCCGGGCGAAGCCCTTACAATTAAAGTTTTATACACAAATAGCATGTTACGGGTCATATCGACAACATTCGATAATGTTACACTTTGCTTTGGATGAGAAGCCTGGCCATGTAGCACCCTCCTGGAAGAACATTGTAAATGGTGTTTCCGAGCCAGCCAAAGCACCAAAAAATACACAAAAAGCAATCTTTCACACTCTACAATCTACAAAGGCGGGAGTCCTATGGGGTCCTTTCTTTTTCCTTGAGATTTGGCAGATTTCTGTGGCAATTGCTGTCCATTGTGTTTCGCATTGTTTTGCTAGTCATCCAAAAAACCTGCCAGGAACATAATGAACATATGACGCTGGGTTTCTTGTTTCCTTGCATGGCAAGGAATCAATGAGTTACCCATGTCAAGCTGGATTGGCATATAGGTGTATAATGGTGTATATATTTAGAATGAACGTCCGCGAATACATTGGACGAGGACGAGGAAAGCACCCTTTTTTCTGCCTCAAACGGTGTTTCTATTCGCCGTTCAGTTTTCAAACGATTTCATTCATGTCGATGCGCCCAATAGAATTCATAGCATATTTATTGCCAAATTGAAATTTGAGATGATTAAAGGTCCAAACGGGTGTGTTAATGCCTACTTTTCGCGACCCCCAAATGAAGCTTTTCACCTTACTCTCCCTGAAGCCCCTAACAAAAACGCCCCTTCCCGTTTTACTGATCCAAAATTACAATGTTCATCAGTTTTGAATCGTTATATCATTGTAGAAATGTCAGTTTGCTTTCTCCACTAGGGTGAACATAGTCATGTTTCATATGAATGCTCTGCTGATCTTATTTCTTTGTCCTGGTGGTGGGCGTTTTTTGTGCCAAAACTGCCACTGCCTTGGCTTGGCCAACGCTTCTCCGCTCCTGGTCGATGACGGGGCCACCAGCGAAGATGTTGTGGTACCTTGGCCCACTGGGGGACTGGACCACGGTCGCAAGGAACCAACGCAATGGCCGCAAAGGGCCGCAGTTCCAAAGGGCCGTGGTATTGAGATGTCGTTAGTCCCACGAGTGAGTAAAAAAAACACCCCTACTCTCTAATAGGCACCCCTTCCACACTCCTGGTATTTCTCTGTTATTGCTTTTCATCACCATATGATTGTTCAAGTTCCAGTACTCATCATCACCTGTGAGCCCGGCTTCGCCTGGCCCTGTGAGATTCATCGACGCTCTCTCATCGCCAAACCAACTCGATGAACCAAAAATAACCAACACCTTGGCAGGTGAACATCCTCCAGGTTCTTGCAAACCAGAGTTGCATGACCTGACCCTGTCGACGGCTGGTTTCATTAAAGGTTGCCTGGAGACACGGCAGCTACATTCCAGCATGATGCTCGGAAATGCCTGCATCAGTCGTGGTACACAGTTGTAAATCAGTCGAACCTTAGAATCAAAAAGCCGCCAACAAAAGCTGATTTTAGGACGCATGCCGACCACTCGCAGTGGTTAACAGTGCGCAACCCCAAGAAAACCGCCGCCCGGCAGCGGCTGCGGCCCAACCATCCGGTCCCAGGAGCTTTCCAGCTGGATCATGAAAGCTCCAACTCAATTTGTGACTCGTCCACACCTCTGGGGTGGTACCGAACCTCATTTTCAGTCGTCAAACCACGACAGGCAGTCTGAGTCGAAGGCAGTCTGAGGGAAGTTTGATTCAGCTGGGGAACATGATGTGCAAGATCGTTGTCCCTACGTGACGTTGTAGCCAGTTGACGCATGTTGACGCAAGTCGGAGTCCAAAATTATCTAAATGTGGGGATGAGCTCCGTTTCAAGGGAGGGCAAGAAAATACTAAGAAAAACAACTCTACCAAATAGAGGCTCTCTCAACGTTGACCGTGTCTGCACGTGAGGTTCGGAGTGTTTGATTGCCAGCAGTTAGCTCTGTGAATGCTCAGGGTCTGTCACTCAGGTGACTTAAAAGGTGCCCTACTGGATGTCATGCAAACAATTTCACCACGTGATATAATGCTGGTCCTCTGTGCAGGCACTCAACTCACAAAACAACAAACAAAAATGTATGTAAATATAAATATATATTTATAAAACATATGATGTCAGTAATGTTATCTTCAAAAACACTCTGGGCCCCTCCATTGCAAAGGCTCAGTACCCAACCCCGTGATCAATAGCCTATATATATATACACATGATACTAATGGCTTTTGGATGCCGTGGAACTCCAACTCCCCCGTGCCAAGAAGTGAACTTGGCCTATTGACTCGCGAGTGTTAGTGTTGTCATGGTTGGTCTCACGCAGGTTGGTCTCACTCGACCTTGTGGAGTTTGGGGTCTCCCACGGAACGCCCAGGCACTGGCGCGGAGGACTGCCTCGTGCATGAGGCCAGGGGTGCGTCTGCTTCAGGGCACTGCTCTGCATCTGACAGCGCGGGCGAGGGAGGTTGGGGTGCTGGGCTTTGGAGCTTCTTTTCAACACACACAGAGTGAAGAGAGGGTTGGGACATGGCAATCTGTTGGAAGGAGGATGAACATGATGGAGGTTTAGGGTTTAGGGTTTGTAGACACGTTTGATATGTTGTGGTGTCATGGTGGTTTGCCCAAATGTTGTGTTGCCATGTTTTGCTATCTGTAGATGAGTTTTATTAGAATTCAATTTTGTGAAGGATGGGGCCCACCAAAAAAAATAACAACAAACACACGGTGTTTGTGTCCATGTTCCATCTTTTATGTAGTTCTTGAGAAAGTAGTTACGAGATCATTCAAGATCTCTCCATGATCTCACACCCCTAGCAAATATTCTCGTCTTTTTGGGTGTAACTGTAAGTTCACATTCGCCCATCACATCACCTTCCTTCAGAATGATTTGAGTTTTCTTTAGGATGTTCTTCTTCATGAGGACTGCAATAGATCTTCTAATGGAACTTCGCCCACCGAACCGGTGATTGGACTCGAAGTAGTCACAAGCATGGTCAAGTGAAGCTTGAGAGTCCTTAGCCGACGGAGGAAAAAAGGCACGGTGCAACTGTGGAGTCTTCAAAGAAGATGGTCCACCACGCCTGAATGAAATGTGCGCTGCATGTACCGTCCTGGCAATCGTTCAGGGCCAGGGCGAGGTAGCCACATGAGCTCAAAAGAAGTCCCGACAACGCGCAGCGAGCCATAGCAAAAACGTCCACTGAGAGCTTCCGGTGGAAGACGACCAGGCTGAAAACGCTGTGCTCGAAGTTGAAAGGAGCTGCGGGCGATGCACTTCGAGTGTCTCGTGGTGCCGGTCACCTGCGGAGTCAGACTCGTGAGGAAAAGGATGGAAAACAGGTGGTCCTAGACACACTTAGACCTTTCTGATGAGCAATTTCTTGAATCAAACTTCCCAAGCCTACCCACAAACTTCCCAATTCAACATTGTACCTGGCGAATCTTTGGAATATATTGTGCACAGCCTGGGAATGTTGCAACTTTTGTCTCTTTTCATGTGGGGAAGAAGGAGGCTAAAAAGATGTATATAAACAGATCCACAGCATTCCGCAGCAAAACCATTTCATAATTTTCATAGAATATCTTGAGTCTGCGCAATTCTTCCACTGGGCCATCCCAATTTGCAATTCACCGTCAGGCTGCCATAGGAAGGCGGAAGGTCTGCTCCCCTTCGGTCCGAACGAACCGCACACCGCAAGAGCCGGCTCGGCGCCCCCGACCGCTGTGGCTCTGCGGGCGTGGCTCTTGCGGTGCTCCTGGCGTTGCGGCTGTGTGCGAGCAAGGCATGAAACATAAAGTCTGTCCAAAATAACATAGCAAAAGGAACCTAAGAGCGTCCTTGCTCCTAAGGCCAGGAGCCCCGTTCGTAGCGTCGTTGCTCCTAGAAGCGATGCCCTTTGCTCCTAGTAGCAAAAGGGGCCTATATATAAGGGCGATGGATTCCAACCTAAGAGCGCCATGGCCTCCAACCTAGTAGCTCGATGGCCTCCAACCTACTAGCATCGATAGGCGTATAGATGTTCTTTTCACAACTCTGATGAACACATCACATGGAAGTGGGCAATGGTCCTTTGGAAGGCTACTTTGATCTACCAACAGAGAATCTCCACTTCCATGTTAGTGAGTCCGAGTTGTCATCATTGATAAACAAAGATGTGGGGATTGATATGCTAGGTCCAGGACATCAGTCCCAATATTGCCAGTTGGCCCAAGCAACAGAATATACAACCATAGCACCAAAATGCTCCATTCAGGCTATTTTCCACCCAAAGGATATGAAAATGATGAACACCCTGGATGAAGCACTTAATGGATGCCCCCACATCCTCCTTGATTACTCGAAGAGAAGCACACACCTCAAAAGCTATACCAATCATTACAGATCTGTACAGTATCTTGCTGTTGGTTCCCAGTTTCTCCGGATGTGCCCAAAGATTCGGGTGGCTCAAAAGTACATCAAAGATGTGACTTGACATGACTTGACCCTGAAAGGGAATACTGAAATCTACCATGGCCGGTGGATGATCCTGGATGTCCCACCAAACATCACTGAACCATCTGTTTTTCCCGTCACGCGCGAAAGGCGCTGGCACGTCGAGCGGAGCTTTTCGCCCTCGGCAGGGCCCTCTCAGCCCTTGAGCTCAGGCATGGTCACGCGACACGCGCGGTCCAGGACTCTGTCAGTCGGGTGGTGCTGAAGTGCCTGCATTGGCATTTGTTGGGAGGATGCCTGTCAGGTCTGCAGCCAATGCCTTAGCACTCTTATAGCTGTGCGAGGTATATATGGTATATGGGAGGTATATTTGAATTGACTAGGACTTCGCCAGTCTACACTGTACACAGACCGTTTTCGGGCGATCCTATACAGTGACATTCTATGACATTCTCGGGTTCCGTGCCAACAGTGAGTGATTTATGTCTGGACTCGATGCTCCTGATTCTTGGGCTGGGCTGCACCATATATATATATATATACTTATCACATATCATCACCAACATAACTGCCTAGATTTGCTTGCTCCGCTGCAGCCTGTTCGGATTCCCCCTCTCCCCCGGTACCAACCCGGTTGCCTCGACCAAGACTTGATGGGCCTTGGTGGTGCGCATCATCAACCGCTCCGGCGAGGCCGGATCAGTCTTCTGCACCATGGCCTTGCTTCGGGCTCCATTCAACGGCATCGAATTGGTTCAAGGCAAATGGACGGAACAGGGTGGCCGAAAGCCCTTAGCTGGTGATGTGCAATGAACCATGTTCTGGACAACCTTGTTGATCCTTTCTTTCTTCAGGGTGGAGGGGGGGCGACCTGGCGACCTCCTGAACAAGGGACACTCCGGAGTCGGAGGGTATAGGGAGTGAAGCTGGATCTTCCAGCTGGACTCGTCCAAGGCGCGTAGAGTACAGCCGCACCCATCTTGCAAACCTCCACGTCCACCAGGTGCGCCTTCATTGCCTCCACCGCCTTGGCGGCACCTTGAGCATCGGCCACCACCGAGCAGCCGCCGTCCGTGACCACGATGCCTGCGACGAAGGTAGCGCACATGTCATTGAGCTTGTCTGGATGCCAATGCCATAAAGAATTGCAAGACCTGTTGGCAAAACAAGGAATGCCCAGCCATAGGCCCTATCATCTGTATTAAATTTGCTACGCCCTGGCAGGCGATAGGCCCAACTGCTTTGGCATTTGTTTATCATGTGTTTTCACGTCACATGGGCTGCGTTCTCTTGAAAATTTGATCTCACCCTGCTGACCTCCGGTCTCTTTTTCACTTTTTCGTCATGGGTTGCTGGCCAATCCATTCTCAGTGCCGGTTCCGCCCATCTGGACGCCCAGTGAGTGACGGGAAAAAAGGCCGCGCTGCACTCACCGTCCTGGCCGACGTGCTCGATGTCCATCTTCCATGTGTGTCTCCACCTTGACGTGACAACAAAACAATGAAACATGTTCTTTTTTTTGTCAAATCTTCGCCAAGTGAATCGCCTTAGAACAGTGAGAGAGCGCCTTCTTGCTTCAAAAAACAGGGACCCATCCAAGTGACCACTCACATTGTACCTAAACCAGCTGCTTATAGGTCGGTGGCAGGGTGATTGATTGTGAAAACAACTGTTTACAATATCAATGTCCTGGTCTCAAACCTCATTACAAAATCAAAACCCCTAACCAACCAAAACTACAGAATCAATACAATGAATATCGAGAAACACATCAAAACTTACTACGAAATCTAGAGACCCAGGGCAGCCCCGAACACATTTCTGAGAAGAAACAGGTTTACAAAATTGCATCCTTGACATGCAAAACAACATGCTTTGTACAGAATCATTTTCCCAACATACCCGCATCGCAATGTAATATATGATAATATGTGTTTCTTATTGTTTCTTCATGTTTCTTCCTAAGCTTGAGATATTGATTCCATAAGCTTGAGATAGCTTGAGCATGTCTGTGCAGCAATGCTCAAACGATGTCTTTTCAAAATCAATACCCTCAGGTAAAATCTCTTCATAATCATCACCCCCTACTTGCAAAAGCCAGATTGAAAAGTGGCTTATCTAAACCATCTCTGATTCTACAGAATCAATTACCTCACCTACCCCTCCAAACTCAGATCAATTCTTTACAAAATTGCATCCTTGGCCTGCATACCCTAAACAAAGGGGATGTTCGCTGTACAAAACTTAGGCGCTTGACGCACCCAGACCCCCATGATTTTGTAGAGGAAATTCCAAGGAGGATACAAATAGACTTAGATGAATACAGTTTGAGAATGAATGGTAACGCGAAATGACATCTGACCAGGGTTTTGGAGGTACAGGTTTTGATTGGCATCACCCAACCCCTTCCCTCCGCACCGCATCGCCCTGCCGGGCATCGTCCCGGCGAAATAGACCGAAGAAGCCGTCCTGACAGGCCAAACAGGACGGGCCGCGTGCATGTTTAATAGGAACACCTCCCAGCTCCAACCCCTAAGGGACAATAGACATAGACCAGTCTACCCAGCCAGGGGTCTCTCTATTGGAATACGGACCCGCGTGTCTGTTCCAATGTGTTTGGAATGCGAACGAATTAAGAGTCATGCTGCTTGCTCATCCACCCGGATGAGAAGGTCCAAGAAATGAGACTGTTCCATCCAATAGTTCGTTTGATGTCTCCGACTCCCTCAATCCAAAGCCAGCTTTTCCAAAATAAGAACCCAGCACAACAAGCGGCAGGGCCTTACTGCTAGTAACAGAAGCTAGTAGGTGGAGGCCATCGCTACTAGGAACAAGAAGCTACTAGTAGGAACTCCCCCGCCTCTTTTGGCCAGTCAGCTAGTCAGCTCGGGCCGCCCGAAGCTCCATCAGCCTGCTTTGCCTGCTTCGCTCGCTGGTCCCAAGGCCCAAGCTCCTCCTTCACCCACTGAAGAATAATATGAATATGGCTCAAATAACCACGGATTAGAAGTGGAAATGAAACAAACCTAATCAGGCCATCACATGCCATCACTGTTTCCTCTCTCCTCAGGACCCACCAGGACCCACCCTTTGTTCAAAATTAGGCTCAACTCCCTTGGACCCATCATGACCGTCATGACCCATCGATCCATCCAGTATATATTCCTCCGGATCTATCCACCGCTCCGCCTGCGTGTGTTGGATCCAGCGTCTCACCGCCTCACATCCGCGTCACCACCTCCACGTCGCCCTGGCCGGCGCCCTCTGGGAGGCGGAGCTCGGAGCCCAGCTGCTCGCGGATGAAGTCCTCAGGCTGAAGATGGAGACCATGTAATAACCAATATGATCATGTGATGTTCAAAACGCTTTGATCCATAGAGTTATATAAAAATAACTGATGGTTGATTGCGCTGGTGTCTCCGCTACACTGCGAGGTCATAGTACTTTACAGCATGCTCAGTGCTTAAAGTGGGGACGAGCGTCCATCAAACTGGCCCTTGCTAAACTTTTGAGCATTCGTGATGAACAAGTTTAAGTAGGAAACCTCAACCCTGTTCTCTAACCACGAAATTGCCAAACCATACGCACCAAACATCAAGCACCTGTATCTGTTCTCTCTTTCTCTCACCCTGTCGCAATCCTAGACTGTAAGCCCTTCGTGGGGAAAGTCGGCACTACTTTGGCACCGCAGCCCCTTGTGGCGACGACTCAAAACCACCATTCAGCCGTTGCAAGCTGTGCCTTGTGATTCTGCAATAAGCGCCGGAGAACCTCAATGATCTCTTCTTGTTCCTGTCACTTGGAATCACGACTATTCCGGAACTCTATTGGAGTCACTTATCCAGGAAACTGCCCAGCCCTAAATGGTGCAAGCTCATCATTGCTTGTGATTCACTTTTGATCAGCTAGTTGGTTAATTGCATGGCATCGGACGGGGTCAAAGTACACTGCAAGACTTCTTATGCATCCTCCAATTCTCTTGTTCCATGGGTGATCTGGGTGCTAACGCCTTCGCAAATTCATGCAGTTGGAACATGTTGGGACCTCCATAGGGAGGTCCTGGATACAAATTCGATCAAAAATCATCCAAAAACGACCCTCGTGTCTCCTCGACTTTCGCCTGCAACTGCTGACCGCCTTTCACGACATGCGCCAAATGCGCCTCCAAGACCGCGTTTGCGCCGCTAGTCCTGAGAGGTTGGTGACGGCCGGAGGATGGAGAGTGAAGTTCATCGCATCCGTGCCGGTTTTCTTTTTAGTGATCGCACGACATCCCTTGATCCAACCCTGTGGAATCGGTACCAGGGCTGCATCTTCGTGTTTGCTATAGCCATCATGTGCAAAATCTGTGTGAGAGCGGGAGGCTGGCAGCCTCTTGGACGTTAATTTCAAGAAGCTCCACAAACCACTATATGATGAAAATTATTTATGATCAATAAAGGAGCCTCCTGCACAACCACCTTCCAGGACACCTGACACCTGCCGATTTCAGTTGGTCTCAAAGGGAATTCCAGCAACTAGAAGTTCCACTCTCCACATTTTGGAGAACATGTGAGAGACAAAGCAAAAACAAGGCATTCAATAACACCGAGTAGTTAGTAAGTATATATATAGGTTGGTTGTGATTTTCAAGTACCATCCACCCTCGACCTTCCACCCCAAACAGTGATGAATTTGGAACTCCCTCATCTCACTGGTCACTCGGGCCAGGGTGATTTCCGATTCCCCCAGCTGACAAAACCTGACTCCCCCTCCGCTCCAAAGGCTGCGATACCGTGGTATCTGGAGACCGCGGATGTCCCATGATTTGTCCACATCCATGCCTCCACGATGGACCAGCCAGCTGATGCTAGACCACTTCAAGTGAAACAGTTAAACAAGTTACAATGGTTTCAGAGTAGGTGGCACAGACCCCAAGATGTCCTTTAGATGGGGGTCCATATAAACCACCTCTTGGGGTCTATGCCATCTACTTTCAATCCACTTCATCCTTCCACCGGTTCATACCAGTTCTCAAGCGCCCCAGACGGCCCCAGAACACCGCCGGGAGCTCCGACCGGAGAAGCCCGGACAGCAGAAGCCGCAGGCTTTCAGCTGAAACACTGTCTGTGCAAATACTCGGCCATGCGTGTCTCCAATTGATCGGCCCGCTCCTCCGCATCCTGGTGTCTCCGGAGCCCACTGGTGGCAGAACGAGGGGTACGACATTGTCCTATACCACTGTTGAGAGGAATATGAGAAATCCTAAGCACCACTCTACCTTTTTCATGCAGTTGACATTTCAGTCATGAGCACTGAGCATAACCAACCTCGAACTTTGGCTCAAGAAAACAAGGGCGGCTGCGTTTTTTGCTTTTGCTGCCCGTGTAAGCTCAGGTTATGAGCCCAACCTGTTGAGCTACGCCATGGCATCCACAACGATGCGCCGAAGGCGAGCTGCGGAAGGAGCAGCTGGTGCTGCAGCTGGCGCTGGAGCAGCTGGCGAGGCGGCTGGCGCTGGAGCAGCTGGTGATGCGGCTGGCGCTGGAGCAGCTGGAAGGCAAAGGAGAGCGGATGCCTCACTGGTGATCGGTGAGGCTGACCGCAGGCTCGACGCCTTGATTGAGGAGGAAGTCAGGCGGACTAGATCCGCGGACGCGGGACCGAGACGGTCGACGGAGGTGGGCAGCACACCGAGGGGACCTCCTACATCCTTTAGGCCACCTGTGATGGGGACTTTGGAGGAAGGTCTCCGAGAGCTGGAGGCTGGTGTGGGTGTTGTTTCATCGTCGTTGAAATCGGTGAAGCCTGGGGAGCTTGCGGCAACTCCTCCTGCATCGGCGGGGTCGGCTGTGGGCTTGGGGGCACTTCATGATGCGGTTCAACGAACTTATCATGTACTTCAACAAGCACTAGCGGGACAACCTCAAGGTCAGGGTCTTCTTGCACCTCTTGGACCTGGCATTGATCCAGCAGCTCGAGGAGGGTTGTTTGGAGATGGAGGTGGTTTGATGAACCCGAGAGCCTTGGACTATGGGCAGGGGATGGGGCAAACGCCGGTTCGGTCACCCAACATCAATCCATTTTGGAGCCCGGGGGTTCAGGAGGCGGCTAGAAGGAGCATGACTGGGGGGGTTCAAGCTGGAGGTGACGGCCCTCTTCCGGAAGCCCAAGGTGATGGGAAGTTTGCTGCAGGCAACCCTACTGCGAATGTGTCTGGGGCATGTGGCCTTGGGCAGGACTCAGGACCGATCTCTCCAGGTCAGGAAGATGTGGAAGCACTGAGGGCGAAGATCCTTCGGGAGGCCGAGGAGACCTTTCAAAGGGAGCTGCGTCGTCTGGGCACTTCCCGGGAGCAGACGGACACGACCACATACAAGACGGTTTCCAGTGGTCAACACCTGGGAGAACCTGCACTTGATCAACCCCCTGGATTACCTCAAGGGCGTCACCCCTTGTCGAGCTCTACAATGGACCAGGGATCAGGACAGAAGGTGGTGAGGATTGGTGGCGGGGCGTCAACTGCCTCGATGACGGAGGCATTGAGGAATCTTGAACTTCCTGCACTACCCTCTCCAAATGTTGAAGGGGCCTCAATCTTGTTTGGAGACTGGCTCACAATGAGTTTCCCTCTGATGGCTGATATCTCGCACAGTGCCAAGGCATGGTGGGAAGAGTCCCTTTCGATTGCGCAGGAGCACTATGCCCGGTGGCTGACAATGAGCCCTTTGGAACGCCTGCGAGCGAAGCCGGTGGTGGTGGTGGAACCTGCACTGCAGAGGATTGAACAACGGGGCATAGCAATGTTGTTGGGAGCATTGCCAGATCAGCTCCGTCGCGATCTAGTCAGTGGTCGGCAGCTCTCGGTGGTCCACATCCTGTACCGGTTGCACGTGGCGTACCAGCCGGGAGGAGGGGCTGAAAAAACACAACTCCTCAAAAATTTAGTGGAGACAAAGTTTGCCACAGGAACCTCGGACCTCTTGACACAAGTGAGGTTATGGCGCCGATGGCTAACCCGTGCACAGGAACTTCATCTCTCTCTCCCTGACCCTGTGGTTCTCATGGTCACTGTGCAACGCATGATTGACAGCGCCACCAAGTCAGACGGCTCTCAGATGGCATTTAGAATTGCCAACGTGAGGCAAGAATTGCGTGTTGATTATGCCGCGACAGTGGAGGCTGTGATGGAGCTGTCGGAGTATGTGCAGGCTGAGGTGGAGGAAGTGTCACTGGTCACGCCCATGAAGGTGCAACCACCGACAACTATATCGGGAACCTCGGGAGGTCAGCAATCCACGGCGGTGAAGGGAATGGCGACCGCCTTCGGGGGAGTAGACTCGGAGGACAAGACGGTACCAAGGCACCCATGCCGCTTTTGGAGGACAGATGAGGGTTGCAAGAGGGGCACCAATTGCAGCTATGCCCATGACACCACGGACATGAAGGGTCGCTGCTACAATTGTGGTGGAGCCCACTTCAAGAAGGATTGTCCGAATGGGGCCAAGATGACAAAGCCTGATGCAAGAGATGGGAAGAAGGTTGCAAAGATGAAGAACGCGAGAGACCCCGAGAAGACAGAGACGGGGGAGAAGCTCGGCTTGGAGAATGGAAAGACGGATGAGTGTCGAGCTGATGGTGGATCTCCGTCTATCACAAAGAGTGAGCCGGTGGTGGAGAAGACGCATGGCAAGGATGCAACCGCGGAATTGCTGACGGAAGCGACATCATTGTTGAAGGCCTTGAGGACCATGAAGATGCTGAGGCTGAAGGAATTGAAGCCACAATGTTTGGACGGCGGTGAGGCTGTAGCTCTCTTGGATGGTGGTGCAACCAATGGACTTCGCCGAGCCCGTCCTCATGAATTGACCAGATTGGTTCCGGTCACGGTGGAACTGGCATCGGGGTCAACGACCTTGTTTCGAGTGAAGGAGCACAGCACATTGCTGACCAAGGATCACGTGGAGGTGATCGTTCCCTTGCATCGATTGGTGAAGCTGGGTCACAAGCTACAATGGACTTCGGCCGGTGTGAAGATCACCCATCCTCATAGTGGAGGGATTGACTGTAGACTGCGGGGTGGATGCCCAGTGCTTCCTGAGAAACAGGCCCTCGCTTTCCTGGATATCATGGAGAAGGAGGATCGGGGGGAGCTGATGCTGGATGAGGAGGTCCGGAAATGGTGGTCGTCGAGATTCCCGGAGGTTCCACAGGAGGTGTGGAGCTATATGAGGGGGCAGGATCACTACAGTCCAGAGGAGTGTCCTTGGAACCGACATCAGCGACGCCGGCATGCTCGGGCACCTGGAGTGATCATCCACTTATATTCAGGAAAGAACTCCAAGGCTTGGACCAAGGAGAACTGGGGGGGGCTATGAGGTGATCAATGTGGACATCGCTATGGGCACTCAGTTCGACATGCATGCTGTTGGCACTTGGAGTTACCTATGCCATCTGGCGAGGAATGGAAATGTGGTGGCTGTGGTGGGTGGACCTCCGTGCAGGAGTGTGTCACGACTACGACATCGAGAGCCTGGACCCCGGCCTTTGAGAGGAAGAGACGAGAGACGCTTTGGATTGGAAGCTCTATCCATGGTTGAGCAGAACTTGGCGCATGGGGACCTGGCATTGGTCTTGAAACAAGCAGGACTATGGATGATGGCGGAGGAGGCCAGGGTGCGCCTGAGGACGATTTCGAAGGGCCGTGAACTGCCTCCTGCATACTTGATGGAGTCTCCTCGAGATCCGGCAACCTATATGGAAGGTCAAGCCCTTGAGGAGGACATGCCAAGTTTTTGGAACTTCAAGGAGATCCAGGATGTGATGATGACCATGAACGCCAAGCTTATCACCATGGATCAAGGACCTGTTGGGCATGTCAAAAGAAAGCCTACAAGTCTCATGGTCGCCAACTTGCCGGACATGGATGAACTAAATGGCATCGCAGGAGATGGAACTGGACAGAAATCGGCCAACTCCTTGCAAGAGCGTCTGAGCCAATCCCGTGAATGGTCAACATGGGCACCGGGCCTTGTCGCGGCTATCCAACTCAGCCTGAAGAGGTACTTGCAAAGGTTGGGGACTCTGGAAGCAGCGACTGGTGATGGACAACATGCCCTGCAGCGGTTGGATATGGAAGCGTGGAAGAAGCACGTGCAGAATCAGCATCAGCCGTACAGAAGAGACTGCAGGCGATGTATGGAAATGATGGGAATGGATGCACCTCATCGAAGAACGTGTGGGGATCGAGCTGCTCATTGCCTCTCCTATGACATCGTGGGGCCTATGCCGGAAGGAGAAGATGTGGGACTGGGAACCAGAGCGAAATACCTGCTGGTTTGGCAAGGGAAGATGAACCTGCCCCACCCTCGAAGTCGACCGCATATCGATCGTTCGATTCTTGCCAACTTGGCACCCTCACGGGCGCGCCGGATGTGCAGCCATGGAAGCAGCGGTTGTGTGCGCTGCGCTCTTCGGCGCAGCACCAAGGATTGAACACGGACAGTCCTTGGACCCTGAGCCGCTTCGCTTCCCCACCTACTGGTGAAGACAGGTGGGAATGCCTTGGCAGTGGAGATGGTGCTGGCGATTGGTGGGTTCGGGTGCTGCGGAAGAGTAGGGTTCGAGCCTTTCATCCCCTTCACCGGGGAACACCATTCCGGATAGAGAGGATGTCGCAAACAAGGGTGATGGTGGCCTTTCATCGACAAAGTACTCGGCAGGCATGGCAACGGCAGGAGCTCATGGATGATTGGATCAACTCCCGCAATGCGGACCTGCCGGGCATCTACGAATGGAGGGGCTATTGTTTTTTCTATGTGCGCTTTGCTCCCAGGGCTGAAGAGGGTCTGGTGGGTGCAAGTTCTTTAAATCCTTTGCCTCCACCTTGCTCCACGACTCCGGGGCTGCGTGGGTATGGTGAAGATCATCCCCTGAGGTCTCGAGCCTTGGAAAGGGGAAGGGCTGCGCAGCAGGATGACCAGCGCTGCCGGCCTGCTGCTGTGGAAGCCTCGCAGAGTGCGCCTGGGCTGACGAGTGGTGAGAGCCCCGGCTATCAAGCGAGGTTGCAGGGCTATGAATCCAGAGGTGAAGCAAACACCAATGCTGGTGCTTGGGCTCGCTCCTTGGCGGATGAGGGCTTAGTTCCTGAAGATCTGAGCCAGATGCCGCTGTGGCTTGGCATTGAAACCCAAACGGCTGAGCGACGTGAGAAGCCATATGATTCAGAAAGCTCGCACTCCAGCGGAAGCTTTGAAGTTGTGAGCGAACCGAATGATGTCAAAGACATCAGGGGGAGTGAGAAATCCTAAGCACCACTCTACCTTTTTCATGCAGTTGACATTTCAGTCATGAGCACTGAGCATAACCAACCTCGAACTTTGGCTCAAGAAAACAAGGGCGGCTGCGTTTTTTGCTTTTGCTGCCCGTGTAAGCTCAGAATAAATTCACTTTCTACTTAACGTTTGCCACCTTTTGAGCTGCTGGTCAAACATGCATCCACAAGAATTCGATGGGAGTCGACACAGTTGTTACCGCTTAGGGGCATTGGCATATACACAAGCAAGCACCCTGGAAGAACATGGACCAATAAAACAACATGACCACTTTGTCTGTCTGTTTTGGGATTTCCCCATATTCTATCCACTCCAGGATGGCCATGTTTTTCCACGCCATCAACCAATCAAAAAAATCAACCGAGTCCATCGAAGGGAACCGGCTCATGCTCATTTTGGGTATATATATATACCGTACACGACGGTTTTTGGAGCTATAGCTGACACCCAATCGAAACCACGTCTAGCAAATTTGCCATCTACAAGTCTGCCAGGCACGGTAACTTCAATCACAATTCCCCGATGAGCCAGTCGAAAGTCACATTCATGCCGTCCTGGATGGTTGATCATGGCAGTACCTTTCACCTTGAACTGAGAGGTGCACCGTTTCGAGTGCATCATGCTGACCCGTCGGGACCTAAAGCGGTCACGCCAGGCACTGCGAGACGCCATCCGAAGCCTCCACAGCCGTTTCCAACTCATCCACCTCCTCCTGTTTCTGCTCAATCTTGGCCTTCAGCCTGATTTCAGGGGCCAAACAAGTCAAACGAGGTAGGACTATCGACCAAAACGAGTTGTTTGTATGTGTCTGCAGTATCCGATCTCTGTTACTGTCAGTTCTATGTCAACCCTTGGAGGACTCACAAATCAGGCCTCCTTCTTGTTCGGTTGTCATTCCAAGAAATCTGGGGCGGATGTTCGTACCAGGGATGAATGAATCTGCAGTCAATGTCACAATGGCAAATAGCGAGCGGCAAAACTCTTGTGTACTTTGTGGTGATTCCGGCAGTAGGTATCGGTTTTGGTAGTTTGCTATATCGGTTTACAATGTTTGGGGCACATGTTATGGAATAGGAACCTGACAGGAGAATAAAATGCAAGCGGCGGCATGCTTGTGACAAACTCTTTTTCTTACAGATCTGTCTCAGATCCACTGTCTGCAGGTGCTGCGCGTTTGCGTCGGCACCTCTCTTTACGTTTGCGTCGTTTGCGTCGACTGTAAAGAAAAACAAAAAGACAAAATGATGGGATGGAGCTCTGTTCATTCATGTTGACAACTTTCATTGTTTTCTGGGGTATCGGTCCTCATCGGTCCGCAAAAGGAAAAGTAAAATACCCAAATTACCAACCCCGGGAGGCCAAAATATTGTTTCACGGAAGGTACGGCCAGGGACTGACTTCCACAGTTTCGGCCGCACAAGGTTTTGTGCCGCACAAGGTATCGGTTTTGGTAGTTCGCTATATCGGTTTCCATACTCTTCTGTACATGTCCAACAAAAGTTCCCCAAATGAACATTTTCCTACACAGACCTTTTTGCACCTCTCTCATATACATATATGGTGAATAAACCTCCATATAGAGGTTGTCAAACATCTCGAGGGTGGAGGCCTCTTGATCAACAGTCAAACGCATAGACCGACAGCCAAAGTAAAACCACAGAAACATGTCAGTTAATGATAGCCGATAGCAGTTGCAGTGTCTGACCTTGAGGAACCCAAGGTTATCATGACTTCTTCACCAAGAAGCTTCTCCAAGCGCTCCTTCTGCCGCGCTTTCTGCTGCAGGTGTTGTGCCTGATCCTCGGACAGCGTGGCCACCCGGCGCTGCAGATGCTGCACTTCCGCGCGGAGCTCCAGGCGTTGCTCCTCCAAGTCCTGAACAAAGGGGTTTGAGGATCAATCCTTGCAATTCCATTTATATAGTGGTTTGATATGTGTATATATATATATGCATCACATATAGCATATTAAGTTTGTTGTGTATATAGCTAATATTAAATATATATATATATATATATATATTTGTATAGTAGTGTGATGGATGCGTTCTATATACATATATCACATCAAACATATTTTGACATATTAAGTTTGTATATAATGTATACATGGTAAACAAATGCAAACAACAACAGCATCCTCGATCCATCCATTCTTTTGTCGAGGCTTTGCCCAACTGTATCTCGATCGGTCCATCCATCCAATACCAAACTATATAAACAAATCCTGCATCCATTGAAACCACAAGTCTAGTGCTCAAAGAGAGAGGATCCAACATGATCCAACACTATGCCGGTGTCGCCCAGGTGCTGCAGGATGCCGACTGGAAACACCCCTGGATGATGAAAGTGCCTAAATCATTTATTTCATCTCACCTTTATTTTCAAGATCCCAGGATGGACTGATGGGATCTGCTGATCGTTCTCCACCTGATGATCCGGAATCATTCAAGAAGACTGGCGGCGCACACAAAGGAAAAAGGGAGGGTCATGTTCTATGTTGACATGCACGCGGCTTGCCCACACTAGTCACTATATAGAGTAAGAAAGGTCGACTAAATGATCAACAACCAAAATGATTGCATCCAGGGCACTTTCTTGGCTCGGCTCAGCTTAGCGCCGTGCACCAAAGCATCCTTCAATAGCTTCTCGAGGTCAGGAGCACCGGAAGCACTATGCTTATCTTTCCTTGGCGCAGCATGTTACACCTCCCTGGAATGATCATGGAAGTTGATGGCACCATTTGTTTGTTTGTTTGTTTTCACTGAATGTATATGCCAAACATTCAACCGACGCAAATGCCACCTCCCCACACAATGGTCCCATGGATCCCAATCGCGGTTTAGACCTGAAGTCATTCGCTTGGCTGCAGTGCAAGGTGCCCCAGAATTCCACCTCCGGTTTTATGGCACCGGAGAACAATGCATTGCCCATGCGACACTCTCCTTGCAAAGTGGAACCAGATTGGCCATCCTGTCCAAGCCCAAGGTTCCCATCTTCCTGTTTCTTCTTCAACATCTCAAGCTCCATTTCCTGCGGTCTTGCCCACACGAGGAAGAGAGCCCGGCTCGAAAAGCTCGGTCGATTGACTCCAAGCAGGATGTATATAAGACGAATCCTGACAGGGAGTAAACCCTTTGTAAATTTAATTAGAGGTCAAACGGGTCTATGCAGCCTATGCAGTTATCCTCCGGTGAGACTGCTTGGATGGGTCCACTTTGCCTCGTTTTGCCTCTGCTCTACTATACCAGCGGGATCTGAAACCAAAGCACCAGAACTTGGAAGCATCGGAAATCACTGGAACATCGGCGGTTCGGACCCCGTCCCCAAATGTGGTCAATAATTGTCAAATGTGGTCAGCTTTGGGATTCAACCCTTGCATGGTTGTCAGCCCCCAGGTCAGGTTCGACTACTAATCACCACCACCACCATCACCACCACTACCACCACTACTACTACCACTACTACCACTACTACTACCACTACTACTACCACTACTACTGCTACTGCTGCTGCTACTGCTACTACTACAACTACTACTACTACTACAACTACTACTACTACTACAACAACTACTACTACCACTAGTAGGCCTGGCGCATGTGTCAAGCAGTGCAAGCATTACCTGACCGAAGAATGAGCCAGCTGGCCAGCTCCTCCCACGGCTGAGTAGAAGCTGTGAAGAAGCTCCCCGACTTAGTCCTTGTTTGGACGGATATTTTCTCATGTTTCATGTTGCCAACTTAGACCCTAAACTAACAGCATTCCCCTTCGCCGGTGGCTCAGCTGCGGACTCATCTGTGGATGCTAAGTTGATGCCATTGAGGCACAACTGATCCCCTTTGAGCGCAACTTGGGCCTCCCCCCACTCCGCCGACAGAGCGCCTCCATCTTCTGCACTGCCTCTGCCTTCTCTCGTTCCAGCTGCTGTCGCTCCGAACTCATCCTCACCGCCCAGAGAAGCTATGTCACTGATAGAAAATTGCATTGGAAAACCTTAGAGCCCTAACCAGTGCTCTTGAGAAGCAATGACTATACTATTTAAACCACACAAAAGTTTTAGACATATGACACTACGTATAACATACATGTCTGAATTTGGCACTTCTGCCTCGGACTCAAGGTCTTCTTTTGCACATATTGAGAGTGCTTCCAGACTTGAGGGCATGTCCAAACCCAGAAGCAAGAACGTAGCACCACACGAGCATCTACTCCACCATCTTTGAAACTGTGGCAGTTGGAAATCGCTTTGCCCAGCCGTCC
Source organism: Durusdinium trenchii (assembly GCA_963970005.1). NCBI lineage: Eukaryota > Dinophyceae > Suessiales > Symbiodiniaceae > Durusdinium > Durusdinium trenchii. The sequence continues at coordinate 892,254 of CAXAMN010022851.1, read as the reverse complement.
ACTTTAATATTGGAGTAGTCTCCAAAATTGAGAAAATGCAAAATCTGTAGGCTTGAGCTTTGCAGGGAATGAGTTGAAGGAGCCTCGAATAGAGCTTCGTTTGGATCCACTCCCTCATCGCACCAGTCAGTCTAATGATATCTTCCAGCTGAGCTTCAGTTCCAACTTCTTCCGCAGCCCGCCTGAGGCCTCCTCCGCTGCCGTCACTTGCCGCGCACGCTCAGAGAGCTGAGCGGAGAGCAGCCTCAAAGGCTGCGGGAGACTGGGAACAAATGGGGGCAAATGAAAGTGAAACGGGCGCAACGCTCAGCCTCATACGGACTCATAAGTATGACTTGTGATTGACTTGTGTATGTCAAATATGCCCGTCATGTGCTGTTTTTACGTGGGGATCATTCTAGGGATGGCTGTAAGGGGCAAAGGGTGGAGAGGCCTGTTCATGTAAATTAGAGTTTTGGATATATAATTTTGGACTGATTGATTGTCCAACACCTCAGCCTCAGTCAACAGAAAACATGTTTCCTCAGCTGTGGCATTCCAATGAGGAAACACACACAAACCTATCACAAAGCAACCCTGGCATCACCGCCAGCCACCGTTCTGTTCCACAATTCGCTTTGCTTGGCACACCTTGTGCAAAAGTTCCCTTGCGAACTACAAACGTGCGACGACTTTCCTGGAATGCTCTTCCCAAGGTAAATTCAACATGTGCAAAAAAACGACGACTTTGTCATTCCTTGTATGTTCAAATGTGTGAAACAAATCATGGCTACTCAGCTGAAGTCTCTGAAGCTCTCAAACGTACCGAGACCCTGCCATCATCCCGTTTCACGCTAGTTCTGGGGAGTGCCTACCACCCCACCCCACATCTTCAAGGTTTATTATTATATCGGTTCACTGAGAGACATTGAGCCATTGACCTCGAACTGTTTTGACGTCGTGTCATGGAAGATCACCTTGCCCCACCAAAATTCCACTAACTAACGAATCATGTTTCATCTTCTCCATGAATTGGACAAATCCCACTCCTGAAAGAACATGGGGTGAAGTTGTGTTTTTTCTCCCCATGTCCAGGCTATGCACTTGCCTAGGCTATGGAGAAAATCACCTCCTCCCCCAAACAAACACATTTCCTTGGTCACGCCGGACTTTGTGAGCCAAGTAACTTCACCGCCTCCTGCAGTTGCAGGTGTCCAGCTTGTCCCTCTGCCTCACCCTCCTCGCGCCAGGCGGGATCAGACCTGCGAGTTGGTGAACCGGAGTGTCGGTGTGAGGGTGCAGGGATTCAACAGTGATCCAGCATGCGTGACCTAGTATAAACTTCTTCTTCTCTGTTTGGCATGGACTAGATCATCCAGACGAGGTAGAATTACTGTATTGCGAAATCATTATATAATTTATAGTAGCACAGCTCGAAAGAGAAACCAATGACCATTCAGACCGTTGGCACCCACTGAAGCGTACCTAGAAACACATGGGAACCTCTTCGGCGAGCCGAACCTCGCCTCAAGGTCTCCAAGATCTCCTGGACTTCCTCAGGCGAAGAAGACCGGTACCAAAGACCGGTCACAACACAAAGGGGGGTATATAACAAAAGAGGCATAGTAACTAGTTAGTATCTATATATATATATATAGTTAGTAACTAGTTGTTGACTATTATTGTTTGACATTTTCCTGTGTTTGCCTAGTTTATTGTTTACCGTTTAGAATTTACTTGGCAGATATTCACTATCAATTCAGTAGGCTGTCAGATGAAAAACCCTTGTAAAAGGGATACCACAAGGAGCTTTCGAAAAACAAACACATAACCTTTGCATAGGTGGTGACTGGCAGGTTTCTTGCCTATCTGTGGATGGGTACCGTCGTATATATGCACCAACAGTTGCCACAATACCCATCCAACCAATACAGCAACCGCCAAACGGGGTCTGAAAAACGATTCTCTGATTGAGATGGACCTGTCAAAATGACCACCGGAAAACTATGCCATATTCATCTGCCAACTGTGATTTCGGAACAGTTGTCGTTTTGCGACAGCGCGCGGAACCCTGTAAGATCCCTTGTTGTGGAATTGGGTTGCACGTCAAAACTTCAGGCCTGTACCTTCTTTTCTATGTATTCTGACTTTTGGTATGTCAAAAAAAGCAAAATCAGGACCCATCAACCGAGATATGTTTGTCCTGGACACTGCCCTAAGATGATGACGGCTGTGAACACAAGGCATGATACCAATAACCGCTCCTGTCAGAGGAAAATATGGAACATGAAATTACTTTACTTCGAGTGATCCCCACCATGACATTTCAATCATTTGTCTTGATGCTATAGTGAGGAGCATGTTGCCATGGTCGTGAGTATTGTAGTTCTCGATTTTGCTTGTGGGTCCTCGGGTTGTGTGCTGTGGTTGTGTGTTGTGGTTGTGGTTGTGTGCTGTGTTGTGGTTGTGGTTGTGTTTGTCATTGTGTTTGTGGTTGTGTTTGTGGGTGTGTGTTTGTGGTTGTGTGTCTGTGGTTGTGTTTGTCGTTATGTGTTTGTGGCTGTGTGTTTGTGATTGTGTTTGTGGTACTGGTAGAAGTTGTGATTGTGTGTTTGTATTTGTGGTTGTGGTTGTGGTTGTGTGTTTGTTGTTTTTGTGGTTGTGTGTTTGTTGTTGCGTTTGTGTGTTTGTGGTTGTGTGTCTGTGGTTGTGTGTCTGTGGTTGTGGTTGTGGTTGTGTTTGTTGTTGTGTGTGTTTGTGGTTGTTGTGTTTACGTTGTTGTCTCTGGTTGTGTGTTTGTGGTTGTGTGTTTGTGGTTGTGTGTTTGTGGTTGTGTTTGTGGTTGTGTTTGTCGTTATGTGTTTGTCTCTTTGTAGTTGTGTTTGTCGCTATGTGTTTGTGATTGTCTCTTTGTAGTCGTGTTTGTAGTTGTGTGTTTGTGATTGTGTTTGTGGTTGTGGGTTGGTGATTGTGTTGTTTGTCGTTATGTGTTTGTGATTGTCTGGTTGTGTGTTTGCTGTTCACTGTTTGTAATTGTGTGTTGAGGTCCGGCAGGGAACACTGGGCGTGGATGGTCGTGGTTGAGGTCCGGCGGAGGAGGACGAGGAGGCGGAGATGGGGCTGACGTAAAGTCTAACAACCCTCACCTGACAAGTGGGGAAAAACGACTTCCGCTCTTAAAGCCCTCAATTCAATCCTGAATTCGGCTCTGACAACTTCAGCGTGCCCGCTTGAGTTGTTGAAGGTTGAACTTGCAGGCCCGCTTCCCAAGAAAAACTTTTGTGAAACAGCCTTCCATCTCTGGGATGAGTAACTACAACTTACTTTCACAAAACAAGTAAGAAAAGCCAATCCATTGGCCTGAAAAACGATCAGCTGCATATGCTGCAGCGGCTTCCAATGGCACATGATCAATCCAACTAAAGCATGACGGTGTGGCCCCATGTCTGCTCAGGCTTCATATCGGACCGATGGAGAACTCGTTCACGCTGTGGGTAGGCCCCCTCCCAACCGCGCCGCATCCATTGCGCCTTCCGTCCGAGGCTCTGGCTCCAGCTGCAAGTCTTGAGTGATCTCCGAGGCCCGTTTCTTCCGCACTTTGGCGCGATCGGCCGGGTTGTTGAACAAAAGCCTGGTTCGGCCCACTGGTAAAGGAAACGTCAACTGTTCGCTACTGTTCAATCTCAGGTCCATCAACTGACACTGGGTCTTTCAGCCCACCAGAACCTCAAAGCCTGCAGTAGAACCTGCAAGTTCGACCACATATTAGAATGACTTGAGAGGGAGACACGAAAGGTAGGACAGCGGGAAGAGAAGAGAACACGAGAGGCAGGAACAAAAATGCAATGTTCGACATGGTGATTTATCCCCTCGGAGGCGACCTTTCGTAAATATATGTTCATATGCACTCTATATAAATGTTCAAAAAGATTCTTAGGAAAACAAACTTGCCCCATGGCTCAGATCATCGGTGAGCATTGAATCGGAGCATCATAGGATTTGAACTATCCTGAAGCCATAAGAGGCTCACGAAGACGCTCCCCAGGAGAGAATTGACGTGCTTCACAAAACAAACTCTAGGTATGTATCCCCTGGGGGAACACCTTTCGTGATTAGAATTTCATATGCACTCTTTCTGAATGTTCAAGAGGGTTTCAACTATCCTGAAATCATGAGAGGCTCACGAAGACGTTCTCCAGGAGAGAATTGACTTTAGAGGGGGGGGGAGCTGTACTGAAAAATCAATTCCAACGGGGCGGGGGGGGTCTGTATTGAGAAACCAATTCGAGGGGGGGGGTTGAATTGAATGATCAATCATTAGACCCGGACGTCCCAACACTTGCTTCGCAAGACAAACTCAAGGTATCCCCTAAAGGGCTACCTTTCGTGACATGCATCTGCCACGTTTGCCAGCAATCTCGTTGCCCAATCCAAGCGGCCCCAAATCATGCTTCTGTCGTTCCAGATCCTCCTCCTCATTGAAGCCCTTCTTGCCTCAAATAACATTCGCAGAAGCATGAGACACCCTGGAAGTTACAAACTCCATGGAACTGAGACAAGTTGAACATCTCCAAATTTGCCATGTTTGACCTCCGGGCCTTTGGATTTCTTCTTTTTCTTCGCCTCTGGGGGCGCTGGCACCTCGCAGCTGCTCTTCGCCAGGCGATCTAATGGCTTCCCATCAGCCATGGCACCGTGAGGTGGGTGTGATGAGCATGGCTGGTGGGGAAGTTCCCACTGGAGTTGCAGAATCCTGGACCCTGACCCACCACATACACAACACACGTGCATCATCGTTGATCCACCAGCCATCTCTAAAAGACCAATAGAAAACACAATGACCTTGCATGACTGTCCGAATGGTGCTTTTCCTATCAGGACATGCTATGCCAAGAAAAGCGCACAGGTGGGTTCTGGAACCTTTTCAGGATGATTAGATTTGATCGCTGTGTTGGTTTATTATTAAAAGACTTAGTTCTCTCCTGAAACATATCTTCAAGCAATTTCCTGGTAAATCATGTTCTGCATGCCTCTTCCAAGGATAGCTTGATGAAGTTGGGTGCGCTGGCCGAAGAGTAGCATTCTGCAATCTTGAATTCCGAACCCTATAGGAAAGGATCTGCATTCTCTGCCTTTTTAACGCTCTATAACTTATAACCCTCAATGCGTCTTAGTCGGCCACCTGAAACTGGGCCCCTCGAGCTTCAGATTCCCACAGGACGCCGGTTGAGCTCTCCAACCCATGTGCCACCAAAGGATGACACAAAATCGTAGCATACCTCATACCTCTCTCAAAATTCACTCACCCCGTATTTACCCGAAGACGCCTCGCAAAACGCTGCATCCCACACGCTGGACCTTTGCATCGCGTAGAAAGCGGCTCATGGCCTGTCGACATGGTGACCGCTGGGCTGGCGGGGCGAACGCAAACTGCAGGTGGTCAGAACGACGAGATCCTTGGATCCCTTTTCACCGGGTGCACCAAAACGCACAGGTGCATTCGGTCCAACGCTAGATCGATGGTGACCGGTGACCAGTCGCCCTCATAAAACCGGTTGAGCACTCTTCGGTTGACGGGTCAGCCGACCGGTCAGCAGGATTCCTGTGTCAACCGAAGCGAACACCAAGGAGTCCCAGTCCCGCACCCAAGCACACCGCCTCCATGACCACTGGGCACATGGCACTGGGTGTCAAGCCACAGCTGCTGGGGAGAGCGCTACCAGTGCCTTTGGCCTCGGCCAGCAAGCCGCCCAAGCGAGTGATGCCGGCCTCCTGCAGAACGAGAGAGCCGGTGGTGAAGCTCCACAAGCACAACGAGCAACAACTGTTTGAGGTTTTCATCGAGCACAGTGAGGTGAAACCTCCACCCGGGGTTCTCTGCATGTGTTGTGCCTGAATCTAGTCCTCTAAGATGGTAAGGGTAGGGGAGTGTGGGAAGCTGATCCTACTTGAAGGGTGATTAATTATCTTTCTTATACTGGTGTGTTTCTCCGTGACCAGCATCTTTGGGCATGAATCAATGCTCCAAATCGTTCGTACGGCTTCTCTTCGCACGGCTTCTTGCAGGGATTGTGTCCATATGCTTACGACTTACGATCCATTTTTCCTGCCAGGTACAAAAGGGGCTGAAGTGGATGATAACTAACTTTTCTTCCACCAGCTTTCTTACCTCCATCAAGCTGTTGACCATCGACCTGTTTGACCATCAAATCTCTATGGGCATAGCTCCTGAACCTCGGCTGACGTGGCATTCGCCTCCAGCAGCTTCTTCACCTGGAAACTGAGCAACACGGCCGAAGAAGGCTGGCAAACTGTGGAAATCTGTGGCGAAACTAAGCAGGGTCCGCCATGGAATATTGCAGCTACGTATGCAATCCTATAAATATATAAGTATGCATAGATACGTATATATATATATATATGCCTGGAGCACCAAGACTGCAGCTTTGCAATAACACACAGGGCCACACAAGCAACACATTTGTTCTCTTGCCTCCCTCTTCAGAACAATCAACACCTCCCATTTCAGAGTGAACTGAACATTTCTTGCTTGGCCTCTCTCCATGACGCTTGCCGCTATGAAGCACCAGAACCACACATGCTGCTGTTGAGACACTGGGATGCTTGCAGGATCCACAATCACTACTATCAAACTGCTGAGTCGAACCAGCGCTTTCCAAGCGCCTTTGCCAAACCCTGCGGCGTGGTGTCGCTCCAATCTTTCCTTAATTACCCCAGCAATGCAAACGGTATGGAAACAGTCGAGGTATTGTATGTGTCGTATTGCATTCTCTACAAACATTGGGATGAACTCAATGGAGCTGATGGTTTGGGTCGCTGCCTGTCAGTCGGCTGCTGTGAAGTTGTTCAAAGCAGGACGAGGTTAGTTGGCTTGTGCTCACGACAAACAAGGGGCAACGCTCATTCTAAGCTGCTTGAAGAATGATCAAATAAGCCTCATCAAAAAACAATGGATCAAGTTCTAGCCCATCATGTGTTCAAAGATTTGCGGCTTGTTCCCCAAACATCCCAACCAACACATTGATACGCTGGAAAGCGTGACCAGTTGCTGACATATCCAAACAAACTGTCCCTGGATGTCCCAGGTACTCTCCAAGCAAAATGACACACTGCACTTCCTGGGAGGACACGAGTTGCAAAACATTAGCCATTAAGTAGCCGAACCTCGCCACAAGGACACGGAAGCCTCCCACTATCTGGAACATCGAAAAAGAACTACATATTTATACATATATCAGTCCACACATGAGTTCTCAGGCCGCCATGCTCTCAAAAGCATGGTGTGCATCTCAAAACCGTTTATATACGAACCATTCGTTGGTAGATCTACAGCCAGTACATGTCGGGTGTGAGACACCAAGCCCATCACCCACCGGATGGCTGAAATTGGACTCTTTCCAACGCTCCGGGATGTTTGGTCCAAAGAAGCTCGAAGCATCGCACGATGCTGCGTTTGGCCAAGTCACAGCCGCTGCACCGTTTCAAGCTCCTCTTCGGTGGCTCTTGGCCGCTCGTAGGGCACTGGAACTTCTTCCGGCGCGGGGGCTAAAAGCTCAGTGTAAAGCTCTGGGTCCTGGGCCACGCTGGGTCCGGGCGAAGGTGGTCAGAAATCGCTGGAGGGGATACCGGCTGATAAGGAGTATAGGGCTCAAGTGTGATGGATTTATGAAGAGAACTTTACATGCACAGTTTGGATGTGCCAAGATGTGCCAAGCTTCACAAGAGGCAATGGATCGATGATTGAGCTTCATCGGGACCTGAATAAAGTGTCACGTCCCCACTGGACCCAAATACCGGGAGTGCCTGGATCCCAAATTGCACAGTTCCTGCAGGGATGGTTTTGGGTGTCCCGAGTTATGAAGCAAAGCTGATTGGCTCCACTACCCGGTACCCCAAAGATGTGACCTCAAATCACTAAGCAAAGAAGCCTACACATGGCTACAATTAGCTACCTGCATATATATATATATATATTATGACCTGAAAAGGCTCCCATCCGAAGGTAGTTCGACCTTGGCGGTCCTGAGTTGTGGTCATCCAGAAATCCCGTCAACAAGTGTAATAAGGGCTCATCTGTCGGGTCTGAACTCCGAAAGGAGGGTCAAGCCGCCATAGATGATATGTGAGATGATACATTGAAATATGGACCCGCATACACCAACAAAAAGAGAACACAAGACCACCCAAACCACCAAGTGTGTGTGTGTGCCTGTGCGTGTCTAAACAAACGACCCCTCCCTCCTGGAGAAACTACTAGCAACTGATAAGCAAATGACAAGCATTATGAAACCCATTGAAACCACGTTGGAGATCCCCTCCTTCACTTGGATGGGCCATACTTTGCATGCGTGAACCTGCTCCCAGGCCAGTTCCATCCAAGATTCAATGTAGAACTCCTCTTCTGAGACGCTCTGCCCATCTTCGAACCTTCGGCATAGCTGAGGAACCAAACGCCACACGAGGAAGGAACACCCAAAGAATGCTCAAAGCACAAATCCTTCTGCTTCTGCAATCTTCTGCAGGGATTGCTGTATATAGCACTATATTATAGCCATATTCCAATGCTGGATCTGAAAATTCGGGGCCCTCTCACTTGGTGCAAGATCCATCCTCATGTGTGCCCTTTCGGAATGCCGAAGCGCATTTTGCCAACGAGTCCGACGGGCCAAGCGGCTGAGAGAGGTAAAACTCCAGGCCCTCTTTGAGCTCCTTGGAGCAGCGCAGGGTGTTGGGTCGGCTGTGAGAAGGGGTTCCTCCAAATGATCCAGATTCCAAAAAGGTCCATCAAGATTTGGGGATGGCCACGGTCATCAGCCGTGTCCACATGAACAAGTCGAGTCCAAAGCGGGTGAGGAACGACATATTATGTCAGGTGGAGCGTGATTTTGTCCGTGGACCGAAACTGAGACCCCAAAACCATTGGATCACCATGCGCCAATTCAAATCCAGCATAGCTGCTTGTCTACAGCAAAAGTCAGGACAAAGACTGATACCACCTTAATCTCTAAAGATCTCTAAAGGAGAGCAGGTTGCTGCGGGAAGGATCCGCCACCGATCACTAAAGGCAACAAGTCACCAAGGCTCTGCCGGCAGCGCTGGCACCTCACCGCGTTCCATGCGGGTGCGCAGCAACGCCAGCTGCTCCTGCCGAGGGCTTCTTGGATGCAAACCCCCAGCAAAGAGTATAGCAAGGTGTTTGGGAGTGTGGGGTGTGGACCGGAGGCTGGAGGGTGCAACGAACTTCTCCCAGCAAACCATCCAATGCCGCAGCCCCTCAACCGTCCGAGCGGATGTTCTAGAAAACATATGCTAGCAAGTCGCAAGGAAACTCCCCTCTACCTCCTTGGCTCCTTGTTTCAACGGAAATGTGGATATGCTCCAAATTGCTCCTTCCCAACCACCAGTCAGTGTAGTTGGACTGTAGCACTTTCCGTGCCCGCCTGGTGCCAGGTATGGTGCTCAGTTAACCAGGCAGGGCCGGCTGACTGCTGCTGACTCAGCTTCTCCAGCTGTGTGGCCAACCAACGTAGCTCCTGAAGACTCCAGGGCCCAACCAACCGCTCTGTTGGCTGGGCCGGACCTGCCCCTCGATGTGGATGTGGCCAAAGGGAACTACTACATAGAGGTTGGCCCGGCAGTTTCTCCATATCCCCATGGCTGCTTGGATGCAGTTACCACTGGCTAGACGAAACCAAAACAAGCTCAATCCTAAAAATGGCACTGCACTGACTATAGGAGCCTGCGAAGGCATGAGCAGAACTCCGTAAAGGTGTTTGAATTTGGGTCAATCCATGAGTCGTTAGACCGTTGTGACAACAGGAACACGCTCAAAAACTCATCCAGTTGCTTAAAGTCCTAAATAATTTTCCTGGACAAACCCATTGTATTGATTCCAAATTCATGTCAGCTAGTCACAAAGTCACTAAGTACAAATCAATGAAACCAACACATTCCCCATGCTCAAGGCCTCACTTTGACCCTCAGCACAGACGCCGAAAGACTTGCCAGTTCATGTGTTGAAACAGTGCTGCTTAAGTAATCCATGCACTGGCACTCACAGCCTTGACATGCCTTGACCACGGTGAACCAGTGTCTCCCACCTCAAGGGAACTGTGGACATGAAAAAACAAAGCAAGTCCAAACCTCTTGATGGCCTCTTTGGTTGCATATATAAAATATGTGAATATATACACACATACATACATACATACATACATACATACATGCATGCATGCATACATACATACACACAACACACACACA
>CAXAMN010022851.1:858935-881591 GCA_963970005.1 Durusdinium trenchii | reverse complement strand
CCCCCCCCCCTCCCCCTTGGAGGCTTAAGAGCTCTCAGCCCCCCCCTCCCCCAGCTGAAGAAAGGAGTTGTTTATAAACAAAATGGTTGTTTATAAACATTGGTTTCTTCAGTATATTTGCTCGAACTAGTTTGTCAGCAACTGCTTCTTACCTCCAATCTTGTGCCATGGAAGCTGCCATGATGGAAGGTAACAACGCATATATGAAGTACATGCAAACACACAAGCACACAAAAGTTTCGGATGGCACAGTGTCCATTGATCAACTACCTCTGATCAAAGTGGAGCCCAAATCCAAAAAGTCCTTCAAGGAGTTCTTTCAGGTCATCCGCAATGTGTCTGATGTGGATGTGGCTGCTATTCGTTCAGTGATGAGTGAGGCATCACCAAAATATGCTCATCTACCTGCATCTGTCCGTCCACGTGATGCTCTTGGTGACTCTTGTGTACTTCAATTAGTTTTGGAAAAATCTGCTCATGCTTCCTGGACAGTCCTCAAGTTCTACCACTCTACGGTGTCAATTCCAATGGGCTTGGCCAAAACTCTTTGCAACAATAACGTCCTCACCATCGACTACAAGATTTGCTCTAATTCTGATGTCGTCAAGAAGGGCTTCATGAAGATGTTGAGCAAGATTCCAGGAGACCAGTGGCTAACACAAGAAGTAGTGGACAAGCCACAGATTCAACGGCATACTTCCAAGGATGGAGACAACAAGACTTGGAATCCAGATGAAGAAGAGCTTCGCTGTGGAATAGCCTACATCAATGAACATGCTCCTCTGGCCAACGCTCACAATGAGCAATATCTTTGGGTATTGCTGAACATTCGTGATGAGGCATCGCCGCTCTACGGTTGGCCATCTGCAGTAGTCCAGAAAGCATGCGCAAACCGGTCATCTGGCAACTGCCAGTCTGAACCGGAATGGTTCTTTCCTTTGCTGCTCTTTGACCTGAACCCCAAGTTTCTGAAATCTGTGGTGCCCCTGGTGCTTCCTTATCTTCCCAACTTTGGCTTGATGGTCCTTGGGCGAGCCGGCATTGGCAAAACTCCAACTGCACAAATTATGACCTTGGCAGTAGCTCGTCATCTTATTTCTGTTCGTGGTCTTTCTGGCATGGCTGGCTGGCGGCGATCAAAGCAAATTGACGGGTTTCGCGAGCGGCCGGGTGAGGTCAATGTGCCTGTCTTGCTGGATGACCCAAACCTCAGTGCTATCAACTTTGAAGACATCAAGTCTTTCTTAGACGTTGGTGAGACTTGCTTAGTAGATGCCCGCTACAAGCCTGCCAAATTTGTACGCAACCAATGCCGGGTGATCCTGAACAACGAATGGGATGAAACCAAAGAGCCAGATCTTTCTTTGGGTGATACCATCACCTGGGAGCAGTTCCAGGGCATGTTTGCTGTCGCCATCCAGTATGCCAAGCATCCTCACATGATGGCTATTTTGAAGCGTGCTGCTGTCATCATTGCTGGTCGCAGGGCGGTGTACTTGCGTTTGCCAAGCCAAAATGAGTCAGAGACTATTTACCGCTTCTCTGGTGATGGGATCACAGAGGATTGGCTCTGCGACAAAAACAAATCTTCGTATGGCTCTTACAAGCAGGGAGTGCATCAGAAGTATGCCAACTACGACAGTCAGCTGGACGAAGAGGCTGCCCTTGTTGCAAAGCTGTTGGCAACGCCAGAGGAAAAAGCATATATGGAAAGAGCTGAGAAGCATGACCAATGGAGAAGGGAAGCAGCTCCTGTTGAGCCAGAGGCTCCTGCATCTCCTCGTCCTTCGCCAATTGCTTTGAAGGAAGAAATCATCTCACCAGCGACAAAGCGTGCACGAACAGCCTTTGGTGTCATTGACGTTGAAGGTGAAGAGAACAACAACATGGAGACCGATGCCATCGACATTGCCCCTGTGGCAGCGCCAGACCCTATGGGCGAAGAAGAAGAAGATGTATTTGGATTCGGTGGTGGTTTTGAGGCTCCTGCTTAGTCTTGCCTATGTTCACCTTAGCGTTCATCTGTGTACTCTGTCTGACCAACGGTATGGGTATAGATTGCAATGCAATCTGCTGCAGTAGCTTTACGCAAAAAATGTCATGTCTTTAGCGTCTGCATCTGCAAGGTATGTTCTTGTAGTGGTTTCTGTATGTGTTTGCTTGCATGATTACTTCAATGTCATTTGACAACAAGCATATAGCTTTTTGCAGGTGGTATCTGTATTTGATTACTCTTGTTTACTTTGGCAGTTTGCATGTTTATAAACACTGACTACTGTTTATAAACACACCACTTCTTCATCGATGAAGTTACCTTGATAGTGACTGGCTCCAGCTCAAGTCTGTATCAGTGTCATCATGGCGCCCAAGAAGGTGATGTTTGTGGCTATGGGTTCTGAAGTAGAACCTGGGCGGTTTTCGTTGGATCTGCAGACGGTGGACCCTGTCATCTACCGCCCAGACCCAACTACTGATGCTGAGCCGTCAGTGCCTGTGCCCAACGCACATGAACTCCACCAGGACATCGTCAGTGGCCGCAAAGCAGCGTGTGAGTCAAAACAACAACGAACACCGAGACAGATTCAAGCGCATATTCACTATGTCCAAAGAAGCTTGAATTTAGCTCCTGGCATTTCTGGCCAGTGGTCTCGTCAAGCGCAAGATGTTCTCGACACGTGGCTCTTGAAAGATTTGAAGGGCGTGCAGAAAAGGAATATGTTGGCATTGGAGGACAAACCACCTGCTGAAAGTTCCTGCTCAAAAGCCGTTGGCAACATCGTTGAGAGCTCAGAAGCCCTGGACTCACAGCCAAAGGATGAGGATGCCAATATCTTTGAGGACCATCACTCAGAAGCCCTGGACTCACAGCCAACTGATGACAATATGATGGACGAGGATTGCGTCAAGGAGACAACCCCCAAGGATGGCAAGGCCAAGGTCTCATCTTCATCTTCTTCGTCTTCTACCTCCTCTTCCTCGTCCTCTGACTGTACTAAGCGCCGCAAGGTAGAACTGCAGGCTGCATTGACACATCTGAAGAACTTACAAGAAGTGCACCACCTTGAAGACATGGGCGGTTGTCTGCAAATGATTAAATCCGCCATGCAGAATGTCAATGCAGCTTTGCGCTTGTAGATAGCATGAACCTCCTCTGGCATGAACCTGGGCGTATGGCGTATGAAAGATTTCATGCAGTCTATGTGCAATGTTTTTGTGGAAGTATATGCATATATATATATATGGGCGCGTTTCATGGTATTATATCTTATCCATTACTTCTCAGGGGGCCCCGAAAAGCACGCGCGCCCATATATATATATATATTATATGTGTATAAATCATCTTCAAAGGTCACCATGTTCCATCCAGAAAGGGTGCCCCCCAGTCCTGCTCACCGTGGGACCGCGTTCTGCGCGCTACCCACATCTCGGCTTCTCCTGGAGCACCAGCCGTGCCCGGTGGGCCATCGCCAAACGCTGGACCTGGCCGAATCCCCATGTGGGTTGGACTACCGAGCAAAACGTCCGGTGGTCAACGGGGCACATCATGTGGATTGTTTGTATAGGTTTGTAAGAAGATCATGTTCTTTTTGGCTGTGCATTGTGGCAGTGATTTTCTGTGTTTGACGAGTGGTGTAGTTGTTCAGCACTTTTGTGCTCAAGGCATACCAACCCATGACACATTCCTCTTCAAACTTCCCCACTTTCCACTCCGTACTGTCTGTCTACGCCCAAAACCCACCGTTTGCTCCGAAACATCTGTCCATGTTCGACCCCTGCGAGAGAGACTCCCTTGCGAGGGCGCCGCAGGAGCGCCAGGCTGTGTGGCCGCTTGATGTGAGACGCTCGTGAAGGAGCAAAGATTCACACCCCTGGAGACAAGGCCCTAAGGATGTACATTTAGAGCAAAGGGCATCGTTACTAGCGATCGGACGCTACGAACGGGGCTCCTGGAGTTACTACTAGGAACAAGAAGCTAGTAGAGACAATATATATATACATAAATCTATCGATGTAAATATATACAGTATATATTATATATATATGTCGTACTATATCTATATATACACATGTCAACACCAATAGTCCATCGTCGTGTGTTGTATATATATATATATTATATGTATTAAATAATGATACCGGGCTGCTCAGTGGAGTATTGATGTTTTGTTGGCAACCTCCACCAAAATGCTTACATGCCTTGCAGGGGGGCCACTGCTCATGTTGATCCCGTTGCTAGTTGGAGTCCATGACAGCATGGACCAGGCCGGCCTCCAAAACACATGCAAAAACGCTGTGCGTGGTTTTTCCGGGAAGTCTAGTCTAGAATGAGAACACTCCATGCTAGACGTTGGAAAGATGGTAAAGCAAAACCAAGCGTCTAAAAAAACAACAAAGAATGGAACTGCTTGTGCCAATCTATGACAAACTCTGGTGCCACACTATGCAGCTCCATCGCCTCATCATATGTTTCCTCAGCTCTCTAAGATTTACGGAGAGACCAAGGAAAACAACATACAAAACACATTTGAATAATATACTCCCTTTTGTCGGCAGAACAACTTAACTTAATGTTCGATTCTCCAGAGCTGCGATCCTGATGGAAAATCTGGCAGGACAGCTGCTGCGTGATCCTGATTGAACGGACAGCCCTTCCTGCTGTGAGGCAAATCATCAGCCTGCTGGGGAGCGCACACATGGATGCATTTGGCTCGTTTAGCCGAGCTGAGACAGCCTTTCTCCATGTTTCCATGTTGATGAAAGGCAAACTCTTCCAGAGCATGCGTGCTAAAGGACTCCTGTGTGAAGGGCTCAAGGTATCATTTTCCCTACTTGATCCGGTCAAGCTGCTCGGAAACAACTATATACAGGATTATACAGGAAGTGAAGCGCAAAGTCCAGGTCTTCAACAACTAGCTAGCTGCCATCCGAGACCCATTCACACAACATGGTTGGCTCGAGAACGTGGGATTATGTAGGTAGGAGCAATGCCATGCACTTATGTATGATGTGTTCATCTGAGGTGAGTCAGTTGATCCTTTCTCTTTGATGTGGACCTCAGCTGGGATGTAGGGCGTCGGAGTCTGGCTCTCACAGCCTCACAGCTGCTTGTAGCGCTTGATCACTGCATCAGAGATCTTTGCTTGCCCGTCAGAGATCCTCAGCCCCAAAAAAACACCGTGGCTGGATCTGGCCAGGGCAATTGGGTCAACAAACGCATGGCAAGCAGTAGTCAGTCGTGTATAGCAGTCAGGGTATGCGTTTCCTATCTGCAACTGGTAGCACAACGAGCCGCACATACTGTACAAGTGGTTTCGGGCCGAATTATACACAACAAAATGATCTCTTCCTATGTTTGCTTGCTCACTTGAAATCGCCATCCCACACGGCCCTGAACCTAGATTGTAACGACTGATGGCAAGTCAACTACAACAGCAAGCAATGCATCTCATCCGGACCCCTTCAAATGCAGTTTCTAACCTCCCTGTATGAATCGCAAAAGCACAAACTGTGCTACATGTCTCACTCTTGTGTGATGCAAAGATCCTTCGGGAAGTGTGTTTGATGAACTTCAAGCTGGAAATGGCAGTCCGATAGGACGTTGGCAGTTGAAACTGTTGTGAATGGCCACTCGGGCAACCAAAGGGACTAAAAATGAGAGAAAACGAGAGAGAGAGAGAGAGAGAGAGACGAGGTACAAACTTTTGAAGAGCAAGTGATGGCAATGATGGCAAACTATTCACACATGATCAATGGTAACACTAAATTTTAAAAAATAGCTTGTACACAAACATACATAATATATATATATATAGAAATATAACTAATACTGTGCTCTGTTCTGTTTGCTGTCTATTTGGGATGACTCTATATGATGACCCTACATCTATAAACATATATATATATATACACCGTTTGCGACGCAGGTCATCGAACACACGCTATATGTTAAACGATGTCTAGTCCCTCGGCATCGACTTACTCAGTCCGGAGACGGGAGCAAATCACCTGAGAGAGAGGCCAGTGACTAGTGGAATCCATTTTCCCCCGGAAACCTGGCTCATTCCCCCAAGAAACCGAACCAACCCCGAACGTAAGCCAAGGCGCATGTACCGGATGCCCGCTTGGAATGTGGCCTTGACCACAGCGTCGGGCAGTGGGAACCACCAAGGCAGTAGGAGCTTCATATCTCCGCGAGAGGTGTGCCTCATGCACAAATTTTCTGAAAAGAGCCTGGTGGTGCCCAAATGGCTTGGGTGAAGACGTTGGAGAATGGAACACACTCACCTTGAAATCCATCGTACATTAGTGATATGTCAAAGCTTTGATGCCTCTACTCAACACAACACAATGCAGTTGTGACCTCCCCGGACTCGGACATCGACTTCGGGCACGGTCGGCTAGCCTTTGAGCACGGTCGGTCCAACTTTGAGTCCACATACTGTGTAGGCCCGCATGCATCTACACTCTGGTTCTGTTGTTTCCTTTGAGACTTGGAGCGAGAAACAAAAGTCACGCCACGATGCAAGAGGTACAAGTCAGTGCCCTTCTCTTGCCATGTCATGCGATTCATCCAGTTGAGCGAAAAGCTCTCCTCCTTGGTAAGCGAGAAAACACAACAACAAGCAAACAAACACATATACAGTATACAAATACAGGACCCACTGGAACTGGAAACTATACAAATACAGGACCCACTGGAACTGGAAACAGGGAGTTAGTTCCTGTGGCACTGACTTGGTTGCTTATAATAAATAGTTATATATAAGTCTAGAGTCCCTTCGCCAGGACCCAGCCAGTTGCACAAGGGTCCAAATAGAAACACGTTCACAAGGAACACCTGGGAACAGCAAGTATATACTAGTAGCCAGTAACTTATTCGCATTAAATGACCGACCGATGTGTTCCAGTGCCACTAAAGATTTGCACTGTATATAGCGGACACACACACACATACTTATAATATAGACGTGGGACAGTTGCCTTCTGGACCATCTGTTGGATAGAATCGATATACAAATGACCAGCACTTGTGTGGAACTGGTCCCTCTTCAAGGCCTGCAACCAAACCAAATCGTTTCAAACCTCTTTAGTATTGATTAGATTGCTTTCTTGGTTGGAGAACCCTCAGAGATGACTCTTCTCTCATCAAATGGCGCCTCATGTTTGTTTGTCCTCAGGAGTTCCTAGAAACCAGGGACATTCACAGATTCCAACCCACTTGCAGGGATTTGAGCCAACTCCAATCCGCTCCAATCCCAGGGTCCCTGGGCCTAGCTGTCACAGAAATAAATCGCAGGCTGTGGTTGTGGTACTGGACCAGCTTGAATGACTAACAACAAATAATATATGAGGGATTTCAAGACCCACCATCCAACAGTTTGGCACACTTGCGTGCAAAGCAATGCAAAGCATCGGCAAACTTCTCGTACTTGAACTTCTTAAGGTCACCTCAGCTGCAATCGAGGATCGACACTGGTTCCTCCAGAGGTAACATGTCTGAGAAAAAAAAGTCGTATACTCTGCGTCTCTGCGTACCTGCTTCACAGTACTTCCACCAAACCACCCACGACTTGCTACAATAATTTACATAATGACTTATTACATGTTTATTGCCTTACACCACTAATTTTTTTAAAAAAAAAAACTTGTTCCACGCACACCTGCACTGTCACCCCGTCGCCACCGTCTTAGGTCGTTTCACCGGTGCCAAGGGACGATCCCAGGAGCCGACCTCGATCTCGACCACCTCCACGTTCACTGCCTCGATGTCTCGGAGTTCACGGTAAGGCGTGCGACGGCGCCCGGCGGAGCTTGCGGTCGTTGCGGCGAAGGGGCTTTCGTTTCGTCGGCCTTACTAGCTCCTTGATCAACCAAGTCGGCCCCACCGGTCTTTGGATGGGGAGGTTTTTGCTCCTTTGATCCGCACATCACTTCATATTATGAGAGCCTTATGAAGATAAGAGTCTACATTAGGGATTGGTGCTACTTCACCGGCTTGAATGACGAGGTCAAAACCTACCCACTTTTGGGGCAAGGTCAAAAAGGGTTGCAAGGGTTCCCCAAAAGGAACAGCGAATCGCCCGGGGGACGCCGTGGGAGATCTGCGATTCAAAGACATCACTTCACCTCAAAAGGATTCATCAACATGACATGTTGGTCCCATGAGGGTGTCTTACTGCTCACTGATTCTGATTGCAGTGCTGCAGTGCAGCTTGAAAACTTCAAACAAGGAAGAGCAAGGACCCCGTTTAAACACAAAGAATGTCAGTGAGCATCTTGTGTTTCTCTTTTGTTGCATGTCTGTTGAAGGCGCGTTGCTGCCAATCGATTAGCATCTACGTTGGTGCCCCTGGTCCTGTCCAGCCAATCTGAATGTCTGGAGTTGGGCCCAGTCCCTAGCAGGACTAGGTTGTCGAAGTTGCTTAAAACTTTGGGCTGTAGCAACTATGTCATAGACAAGAAGCATAGAACAGTGACATCGCTAAAGAAAGCAGTTGATTGTATGAGGCTGGTCAAATTGTGAGTCAAGGTGATGGTTTCTTCGTCAACCGTGTATTTCAAGAAGCTCCCCAACGGATTTTGTGAGACCATCACTGGAGGTTCATATCAACAACATTGAAATGAAGGCGGGTCATGAACATCGTCCAGGCTGATCATCATGCTGGCAGACTGATTGGCGTTATGTACTTCTGTCAATGTAGATCCTCTGACATTCGCTCATCCACCTGCCCAGCATTCTGTCGAGCTACCCCGGACTTGGCCAGTTCCAGCTTGCACTTCAATCCTTGGTGAACTCCTCAATCTGCATGCTTCAAACACCCCACTCAAACTGCCTCCTACCTATCCTATCCATTGCAGTCGGCACTTTTCAGAATCTTTTGGATGTGCAGTGCCTCTTCATGGGCTGGGGCCGATCAGCCAGCCAAGAACGTCCAGGATGGATTGAAACTTAATGAATTCTGGAAGCCCCTCTCCATGCCTCTTATAGAAGTCCTCCCAAGCTTCTACATCCTTCCTGGGCTATCTGAACGACAAAAGCAAACTTTCTTTTGAAAACCGGACCACACAAGTGAGTTGAAACTAGAGACATCTTCAAGCAACCCAAGGATTCCAAATTCTTCCACGCGATTTGGAAGGGGGTGCCAATGGCTCGCTGTGTGTCGGAGTCGCTTCTATAGCTCAAATCTAGATCTCCTTCAAGCCACTGCTGGATACACAGCCGTCAGTCAAGGTGATGTTCCCTCTACAAGTCCTCCACCGTCGTCAAACACATTGGCACCTATCATTTACCGACAACCAGGCCACCCCAATAAAGTCAAACAAAATATGGACAAACGGATAACTATGATAACTTTTAACTTGAGAGTTGACAATCATGTAACATCTATGGATCATGCTTTTCGGAGTATATGACCAGCTCTGCAAAATCTCCAAGTTCCTGGCGCTTGACCGTTGTCATCTAGTAATGTCAAGCGTCTGGCCTGGTTTTTCCAGGTCCCCATCCGAGTTGGCTTCATATAGGCGAACCATATGCCTGTGGCGAATAGCTCGGGGCAGGGAACTGAAAACCACGAGATTGAGGGTCCTTGGAATTTTCATAGTTAGGGTATGTTAGGGGTCATTCATTGGCCAAACTCGGAGGGCAAAGCAGTTTGCGAGAGAACTCCGAGTAGATAGAGAGGAACAACAGTTCTTTCGGCAGCTGTCTACACCCAACATGTTCATTGAACCTGGCACCACCACGATTCCAAACGTGCTGTATAGACAAAACATGACAAAACTCATGTAGCGAGTGTCAATGGCCATGAAACGCGCTCAATCACCACTTGGTGTACACAGTACTTCTGCTGTTGCTGCCATCTTCCAAAGCTATAGCTTCTGGCACCGCCCACCCTGAACCCTAGCTTAGGAGGGATGCCCCAGGAACCCGGCCTTTTTCTCCCTTGGCCTCTTCCGTTCGTTCGGCGCCGGCCGCCAGAATCTGCACGGCTTCCTGGCAGGAGGGGGCAGCAAATCAGTGGTTTGGAGGGGTAATGTCAGTCAGGAATCTCCAGGTAGTATGACCTAACATGTTGCAGGCCAACAGGCACGTTGAAGGGATGTTGTCGTGTGATCCAACTGGTAAACCTGACTGAAGTGATAGATGTTTGGGCATCCTGATGCAGAAGGAAACATAGAGCTGTCTATGTGATCAAGCACAAGGAAAAAAATAACACACAAACAACTTTTTGCAGTTCTGAGAGCACCCAACGTCAGGTCACAGGTCAGTGCTAAAGAGGACCTCCTCAATACACTGAACCATTTTCCAGAAGAGTTGGTGGGCAAAAAACAACATGTCAATAGCAAGGCTAGCTACAAACAACATGTTCCCCTTGAATAGGCCCTAGTGAACTGGGCCCTGCTCCCATCTTTTGGCTTGTTGCTGTTTGGCATTTCTTGCCTCCCCAGTCCCTTTCCTTTTTAGGCGTTCCTTTCTCGTTTTTCTTTTGTTGCTTTTAAAAATTTTAGTTCTTTCAGCCGATCGGGTGATTAAGTTAAATAAACTAACGTCAATGATTCAGGCATGGCGGCATGGGCGTTTCTTTCTCAAACCGTTAGCTAAAACACCAATTCTTTGTGAACACATTCCCTATTCCGTAGCGCTTGGCGGAAGAATCTTCACCAGTTGGGTCACTTGGAGACGTCCTCACTGGAAACCCGTCGACAAAACCGCAGAAAGGGTCGTCCCTATGGGATGGGGTCAAGCCACAGTTGTCAGATCGCTCGCGAGGTCATTTGAGGCCTGGTCCGTCCCTTCCTGCCAGTTTGTTGCCTGTTCTGTCCTGTCATTGTCCATCAGTTTGGCACCTGATTGAACTTCAGGAACTCTGATGGATTGATTCATGGACATCCGTTTAACTAGGGGCAGGCCTCTCTAGGCCGAACCTTCTCAACCCAGTCTTGCACTCTTTGCACTCCCTGCTCATCATCCAGGCCGCCCAGGCCCCTCGCTTACCTTTACAAACTTGCAAAACTCGTTACAGGAGATCCTTCGCAAGGCGCTGCCTCAGCAGGATTACTATATACCTGCACTCTTTCCCTTATGGTCAGTGGCACACCTGGATTCTTTTCTTCAGGGACGCAGGTCGCGGTGCGGCTCGCGCGAGATCGTGGTCACCAGGCCTTCCGCATTAAAGCATCCATGGTCTCTGTGCGACCCTGTGGGAGTTTCCTTAGATGCAAATAAGGGAATCGTGGAACCATGTGGAACCGAATCCCTTTCGTGTGCGGCCAATGCCTGCTATGCAGGGTTGCTGAAAGTGGACACATGAGACATGACTTACATGGCTGCCACGTTCTCTGCCGGTGTGTGTCCGACATTAGGGGTATGAGTTGTATATTGCTCTCTAGACGACGTGCCTCTGGGTCCGATTGGGAGGCCAGCACCTACAATTTGAAGGCTGGAAATCAAGTGGCAAATTATGGTGACTTTGGTCTAGAGATGATGGTGTGAAATGGCTCTGCTAGACTATCATGCTTGATGATACCATACAATTGCCAAACCTCCTGAGCGCATACGGCTGACAATTTGAGTTTAGTCTTTTGGGCTCAGTACCAGGTCAAGAAATCAAAGATGTGTGTCTAAAACCTCCTAAGCGTTTTCGCGATGCTTGCTCCTTCCAGAATGAGGCAATGGCAGTTGGACAGCATACACTTGAGCCCTGCTTGCAACATCTAAACGCAAACAAGCATTTAAACGACACATGGTTTTTATGCAACCTTATATCACAACTTTGTGGTTTGAAGGGGTTAAATATGTTGTACAAAATGGTTGGTGTATGAACATGGCATGGCTAATGCCAGCACTTTAGCCTAGGCATGCACTCGAGATTGTGCGCACCCGCTTGGAGACTTACACAAACATTTGATGTGAACCGACACCAAACCCGCGACTAGTTACAGTAATTGGGTGGTGGGGAAAGTAGTCCATGGTGGACACGCCTCGCACCGGAGTTCTTTTTGTTGAAATTATTGACCCTTGGTACATCTTTGTACAAGTGATGCATCATGATTCATCATGTACCCATCTCGGCCAAGCAGCACCTCCTTGACTTTTTCCGCCTGAACAGTATTGCAAGCCACCAAGCGCCATGCGGCCTCTTGTGAACCATATAGAACCATAAGGGGGACCTGATCGGACTCAGTCTTGTTCTCTTGGAGCCATGGCCTTCTACACCTCCTCCCCAAAGCATTAAAGATCCTATGGTTCTGAAAATTCCAGCTCTGGTAAGTCATTGAGCGCCCGTCCTTTTGCTCCAAACAATGATTAATGTGTGACGAGCGTCCCCTCCTCTAGACTCTAGACGTTGAACTCTTTTGTTGGATATGTTCCGTGCTCTAGACTTTTCAGTTGAGGTCCAAATCGGAACGACTCAGATCAAGCATTCACCCTTGACCAACCAAACCGATCATGAGTGATCTAGACAAAAGGAAAAGGATTGAGTGCGCTTTCTAGCCTCATTGACCCAAAGTTAGAGAATTGAATAGAAGGTGAACAAGCAGAAATTGCCAATCTTTAGAGGGTCAGATGTTCTAGCTAGTTCTTGAAGTCTTTAGAACCTCTATGCCGCCCAGAAATTCATCCTAGAAAAGCCACCCGGTCTTTGCGCCATCCATCTCGTTGATCCATCCATCTCACTGCCCCCGTCCAGCCTTGATATGAACCACTCGCCCAGAGTCGCCCTCCGCCCGCTGCGCCACTCCGCGCGACGCGGGTCCGGCCCGAACACCTCCACGAAACGCATCTGGGTCCGGTCCCAAGTGGTTTGGGTGCTTGGAGGCTAATTCATCTCGACCGTTGATGAATTTTAAACGAAATAAAACATGTGTTACAATCCAAATAAGGTGTTATAGAACTGCCCCCCAGAATGTGAGCCACCGAATCTTAGGCAATGTCCAAATGAACGTCAAGAATGTCTAAATCACAGCTCAAAGATGGGATTGGATGATGGGCACTTCCTCTACTAGGTGGCGTTATGTTTTATTTGGGAAGGCATATGTGTATATCTCTCTCTCTATGTAATATACTCGTATTAACTCCGAACATTGCACGCCGAGGAGACGCAAAGTGCTGCAATGTTTATAGTTATAATTAGTCTTAGTCTCATATCTGAATCTCATCATGTCTTTCTTTGCATATAGGTTTACATGATATATGCAAACTACTCAAAAAAATACTCTCTCTACAAATGTGTGTAATACAAGTATATGATATATGATGATACACTATCAAAGCCGGAAGGCTCAAAGTCCCGACACCATCAAGAGCTCCAATCCTCTTTGACAATTGGCTAAGAACAAATCTTCATGCTTTTGGGTGAACCTCTTCCAAGCGTTCTAAGCCCATTCTTTGCCTGCGGATTTCTTGGTACCCTTTTCATTAAACAAATACGTGAGGTTGCACACCCAGATATGTCCTGAGTCTGGCTGTCGTGCTGAACAACATGCTACTACTCCATTGGCCAACAAATTGGTTACTGTAAGTGTGAATCCCATTGAAACATGCATTGAAATAGAACAATTAAGAAACATGCAATCTAATTTTAGGATCCCTACGGTGTCTTTGCACCTTGGTGTCCTGATTCTGTCCCAGCATTTGACTTGAGAAATGCACCCACCTGCGGATCCAGCATCCTTGCTCACCGAGAAGGTCCGTGCTGAGACAATGCCTTGGCTCAAAACAAGATGCATCGCGCAGGTGAAAGCGCATTCAGCTGAAGTTGCGCATGCGTCATATGAATGATGCCGGGGCAGCATGGGCTGTTGCCCATTCCCCCCCATTTCCTTCAAGGCACTGCACCGAGAAATCGAAAACACATGAGGCAGAAACGAACCAATCCGAAGTTCAACAGCGAAAGCAACATGAGACAGAACCATGCCATGGGTCGTCGCGATTTGCCGCATGGGAGGGGTCTGACACAGGAAAGGTGTCTTGCCCTGCCATCTAAGGGGCCTCCCTGACCCTGTGGGGCCTCCTTAACTAACAAAGCCTTAACTGCATTTCATTATGCTTATAAATGTCAATTCTTCCCCCCTTGAGGCAGCACTGACGCCTGACCGCCGCCTGGCGGCATCACCGACCAAGGCACCGCAAAAGACCGCGGCAAAGCGCAAAAAACCGCCTGAGCAAGGAGTCGTTACAGGATTCAAGAGAGCTTGAGAGGTTGTGGTTGGGGTTGATTGAGTAGTTTGATGTTATTTTGGGATGGCTATAGAGCTGATCCAAGAAAATTGGATTCATTTGGATTCACGGGGGCCATCATGTCCGGTCAGCAAGAATACCTGATGCTTTCCTCAATTTCTTCAACCCATGCCACACCTCATGCCCTTTGCAGCCCTGTGGGTCTGTGGCGGTGCCGGCCATCAGCGAAAAGCCAAGCATCAGAATCCAGCTGAGACCGACCACGGCTGAAAACACCCAAATCGCTCACGAAAAGATGGTGGTCACAGTCCGACCCTCAGCAAATGATCTACTAATAGCGATGCCCTTGTTACCAGTAGCGATGCATTGGGTCCTGTGCATCGTTGACCGGTCCAACGAGTCGAGCAATCGTCTAACAGCCATCGAGTTGCAACTCGGCCAACGAGAAAGTACACCTGCAAAATGCAAAAGAAAGAACCTTGTATAATTCCATATAAGGTTCACATTAATTGCCTGTATCCATACTTCTGCCAATGTTAATCAATGTATATCAATGTTAGTATGTCCTGCCCGGGTGATTTTGGGGGTCAGCTACCTAGGAGGTCCCCTGGCCTGTCGCCCGGCTCGCCCGGCGCAGCGGTTGTGCTGCAGCATACCCTGCGGGTGGCGCCGACCGTGTGGCGGTCGGCACGGTCGGCGCAGCTGGGGCTACGAAGGCGAGCGGCATGGCATGCGACATGGCACTTGAGGTCTACGAAGGCGTCGTGGATTCTTAGATGAACTTGGACGTTATCAAATGCTTGTACTTGCATACTTGGTCATCAACTTGTGAAGTGGATCATAAGATTATGATCACACAACCCCTCCGGGGCGACCTCTGTTTGAAACAGGTCGTGAACTGCAAAAACTCGAGGTGGGGCCTGGACCAAACTTGCGGGTTTTTCCACAGGCTTGTTTTGTTGAATTCCTACAGCGTGGTGATGATGGAGGTGGATTTCTAAAAAGATTCACCCAGGGCAAAGGGTGATAAGAAAGGAACACCCCTTTCTTGAACCACTTGTCAATCTGAGTGTTCAAGTTCCACAATGTGATACAATCTAATGTCCATTGGGTCTACCTAGTCTGACCGACGAGCAACAACTATATAAGTGAGGATCGTTCAGCTGCTGTGCTGTCCATCAAGACTTCCGATGACTTCCGTGTGCCGGAGATGGAGATGGACACCTGTTTAGACTCAGGCGCCGTGTGCTCTTATCCTTGCAGGAGCCATGGGTCCATCCTCAGGAGCCATGGGTCCATCTGCAAAGCTCTTCATAGCTTGGTCTTACGTCTTACTGTCCGGCTACGGTAGGTTTACTGTAGGTCTTCGCCTGTGGCAGAACAAAGCTGCGGAGCTCAGGTCCCGCTCAAGCCCCAAGTCAAAGCAAGAGTCTGCTGTCAAACTGCAACGCTCACCTTCAAACAAACCGAGTTGACCAAGGTGCGTGTGGCTGGTGAGACAAACGATTTTTTCGGCGGTCTCGTGCTCATTTCATGCCACTTACCAATCTCCTTGAGGAAACCGGACAGGACATATGCGCCTAATCCCTAGGAGGGAGTTCCAACAACTTCCCGCAAGCAACATGAGGTTGTGTCAACGGGAGGGTGCGTATCAACGAGCCAAACCTGTCTAGAGGATCCCTACTATAATAACCGACCACTCACTCTCTTAGATAAACGCCACAGAAGTAGGTATCAAACAGAATCCCCGTGGAAGATGCTCCTTTGCCAGCCAAGTGTTGCCACGAGCTACTGACCCCTCAGCTGCACTTCAACTAGGATACATGTTCGAAGTGCAAGTCATATGTTGCGGTAGTGGAGGGGCACCACGGATTTGGAGAGGCTCAAGAAGTAGGGTACCACATCACACATGGCAGATACCAATTTTTATCTTCCAACGACCAACAAACAGTTAGGAATGCCGGCGTTCGGTCATTCCACCAGAAAATGGTGGCATCCCCAGGATTTTCCGGCTTGGGGTTGTGTAAACAAAGTCCCAAGAGTTTGAGGTCTGGCAGGATCTTTGTTGTCGATTCTATTGGGGCTCTAAGTTAGTGCATATATCATATATATATATATACCTGGCTCATGCGGCCCAACACCTTTTCCTGGACCAGCCAGCGACCTGGTTCACAGTGCCGGGCCAGCGCGTAGGAGAAGCATGCAGGTCAGCCAATCCATGCTGTGCTCATCTGTGAGATAATGTGAGATGAGATAGTATCTGTCAATATCCATGTTCAATAAACTTCCACCAAATTGCCAAATACCCGAAACAAGGCAATGATACGTGCCAATATCAACTATATGTGTAGGCATGGGCAGCACACATGGCATGGGTCCATCACAAATTGATTTCTAGCCTGCAGCAAGATTCACCTACATCCTTCTAAATCAGTAAATGAGTAATGAAGAGGAACCGCTTCAAAGTTCCAGTCCATACAAAGCCATATGTTGGAGCTCTCGTTGCTTCCCACATGTCCCACATGTTCGTAGCAATGAGTCTTCGCACATGTCTTCGATCCTTTTAGGACTGGCTACCTCACGAGCATCGATCGAATTGACGCCACTTCCACCATGCACTGTTTCGGATTGTCGTCACTGGTGCTCACCTCTGACGTAGCGCCATCAACTCAAATGACGACAGCCTGAGAGGCGTGTTATCTGCCCCTGCTCTTGAAAAATATGTACGATTCTAACTATCTATCTATCTATCTATTTAGATTATCTATCGTTATTATCTATCTATATCATCTATCTATATTATCTATCTATATTATCTATCAATATTATCTATCTATATTATCTATCTATATTATCTATCTATATTATCTATCTATCTATCCATCCATCGATCTATCTATGTTATCTATCTATATTGTCTATAGTATCTATATTATCTATCTATCTATCTATCCTAATCTAATCTAGTCTAATCATGTCTAATCCAATCTAACCTATGTATTTGTGTGTGTGTGTTAGTGTTCTGTCTTCTGGTCAGTCTCTTGCCTTCAAAACTTTCCTACAGGATGGAAGCGACCAGCGCCACAGCCTTCTGCGGCCTGGATCGGAGATGAAAACAATGCGCTTTGGGACAGCTGGAGGACATGAAACCTAACTGCAGCACCAGGAACTAGCACAAACCAGCCATTGTGAGCGGTGATTTATTCTCAACCGGGCGAAGAAAAAAGACACTTTGGGTTCCAGTGGACAAGACACAGCTCACTGTCATCTTCCATTGTCTTCTCAACTTGCGAATCAGTACTCATTTATTCAGAGGGTCACCATGTGGTACTCTTGAAAGAGTTCTCAGAAAGAAGAACGCATACGTCACATACTTCAAATTTAGGATCTTGGATGTCCCATGCGAGCACCAGCCGTCCTATGGAATTCGACTATATAGTAGCAGTTCGTGCCCCCAATAGACCTCAAAACAAACAATAATCACGCACAGTCTCCATGTAAATCTCAAACGTGCTCGGGTCAACAGCCACCTCAGCTTATTTTCTCTCATGCCCCTCCAGAAACCCAGGTCCCAAGGAGGCCAGGGAACACCCACCGAGGCCTCAGCAGTTTCGGGACCAAACCCCACGGTGAAAACACGACCCCTCTCGAGGGTCCTGGATCTGATGGCATCCTCTGGCAGATGAGGACCGTCCTTTGGTACAACAAATCCAACATCTAAGCTAATATATACATATATATATATCATATAGAGAGAGAGAGAGAGAACTGAGCAAGTGATTAGGACACTCCCTGTAGTTCCTTCGCTCCCTCTTTAAAGGAATTTAAACGGGGAATATGCATACTTTCCCCCAGCTCTGAATCACTCCCTCCCAACCACCAGCTAGCAACACCGCAACCATTTCAACCAGCTCCCAGAAAGCAGGCGTTTTGACCAAGAAAAATCCGAAACTCTGAGGAATCGTGATGACCACCTTTGCTGATCCCCAGAACTGGGACCTCTATACCTGCCAATCCGATGCATTCAGCTCCGAGCTTGGACCCCAAGCGGCGCCTCAGACCGACACTCTGACCACCGACACACTGAGAGACAGATTTGAGGAGGGGTGCACGAAAGGTAGCCATCCAAACATAGCCACATGGGAGGCAGGAGGCACAACCAATCATCTGGCAAAGGGAAGAATGTCGGGATGATGATAACATTCTCAAAGAAGAGCGTGTTTGTCTGGATGGCAATCCCACGCTCTGGGGGAAAGAATTCAGCATTTGTCAAAATAAGTCAGGACTCTCTTGGTCGGGATGCTTTCAAAAATGTTCAAGCCCACCACACTGAAACAGGCACACAAAGGAGAATAACAAACCGGATGTATACTGGTGAGGCTTCAACATTTTATGCAAAAATAAAAGGTTGAGTAGCTATATGTAGCTATGGTCCGAGCAAGGCCAACACAAGTCACATCCCATCGCATCCTGAGATTAGAACCGACCAAAAACAACAAAAGCAATCAACGGTTCTGCGCAAACATGTGTTTCCAACCAATGTCGCACAGTTCGGCAGTGGTACCGAGCCTCAGCTAGTCTTCACCATCAAAAACCATCAGTCGCTGCGGACTGAAGAACTTCATAGTGAGACTTGTCCATTTCTCTGGCTTCCCAAGCCTGGTGTCGCTGTTCAATTCTCGAAGCCGTCCATCTGCGGAGTCCGCATTCCGAAGAACATCCATGAAGCCGCTAAGCCCTTTTTGTGGGATCATACATGGCCAGCACCATTGCAGTCAAGGAGAATGAACCCCAGCTACGGCTACAGGCATGTCCAGCTACAGGTGGCTCGCTTTGTTCTCGGTCCTGAAGGAACTCTTCTGGAACTCTTCTGTAGAATAAAAAAGGGCTCTCACCAGTGAAAAGAATGATCACTTCCTGTGTGAACGGCAACAGTTAAAGTTGGAACAAAGACATGCTGAAGATGAGCATATCCCCCACACACAAACACGCCCATCTCAACATGGGAATTGTATGAAATTGTTGGTCCCACGTGGCATCTAGTCCATTCGATCATCGGCGGACCACGAAGAATGCCTAACAACATGTCCGAACACGCCCTCACGGGAAGAAAGGCTCCATGTCAGAGCGGCTGACTGGTTTCCATTGACTGAAGAACAAGTCATCACTCGCGAAAACGACGATTTTCGATCTCTGAATTGTCTGCGAGTGCCAAAGTCTTCAAAATGCCATCTGACCCTTGGGGTTGGCCATGATCAAGAAACATGTTCATACGTAACCTGAATTCACAACCTCTCTCCATCGCAAAGGTAACATATGAACAAACAAGCGACTGAAGATTGGACATAACACGACGGTAACTGCTCAGAAAACTATCCAACACTTTGGCCGCAGAGCTAAGTGCATCCACCGCTCAGCGTGGTTCAATGATCCTTGGCACAAGGATTCGATTGCATCCCTTGAGGTCCAAGCTTACCAATTGAGCCCAACATCAGTGGTTCAACAAATTATAAACTTCTAGCCCTTCGGATTGCCTGATGTTGTTTCAACTGGTTGACATTTTGTAGGGCAAGGTTCTGCATTGATTCGTTCCAAAGGCTGGAAACAACTATCGCTTCCAATGGATGAGTGCCACTGAGTCTACCTTAACAGGAAGCCAGCCTGCAGCCCTGGGATATTCGGACTTGCGCAATGAGCAGCAAACTACCCAACCTGTGCCCATACAAGCGAGCAGGTAAACATGTACAATGAGATGGGATGAGATGGGTATTTCACAGGTAGTGACCCCGAGCCCCAAGCAAGTTCTGAGATGTTCTGAGGCCACCTGGCCAACCTTCTAGCTGCACCCGAGGCTCTTGGTATTACCTTGGCCGGGGCCGAGGCTCTAGGCCACATCCTTGAACTCGACACTGACATACCATAGAACGTCTCCAACATTAAGCGTATCTATTCTATATGTCGCAACATCTACCTTTACAAATGCACACGCACATGTTGTAGAGATGTTTCATAATCCTTTACATCTCGCGATTTATTCTACATCTTCCTCCTTTCGTTCCAGCGGCAGCTCCTCGGACTCGGAGACGTCCTCGGACTCGGAGTCGTCCAAGTCCCAAAGAAGTCCGCCTGGGCCGGTCTCGGTCTGACCGGTCGCTGAACACAGGTGGCCAAGGGAGCAATCCATGAGCTTCACCTATATGGGAAACCAATTGAGCGCCCTGCTGGTTTCGAGCAATCCCTGAGAACCACGGAGACTAACCACCCTGCAACTTAATCAGTGGGATTGTACATTCGTTGTCTACATGTTACGTGTGTTGTGTAAGTGTTTCGTTCTCCAAGTTGCCCGTGAGTCCGCAAAAATCCTTCAATCAAGTTGCTATAAACACGTGTGTCAGCTTGTTGCACCTGCAAGCCCATTACAGCCGTCAAAACCGCCAGATTCTTGAACCTTCCCAACAACAACAACAACAACAACAACAGCAACAGCAACAGCAACAACAACAACTTTTGCCACTTGCCATTAATCAGTCCAAGTCACAATCCTCAGCTGCAAGAAACAAACATATTGACATATTGTGGACATGTGTATTTATATACATATATATATATATATATCATCCAAATATTTAAGTAAAAATATATGGATATGTGTACATATCAACATCTTAAAGGACAAAAACGCTCAAACGGCTACAACTTCCATTCTTCACTTCACCTTTTTCAACTCTGCCCCGCCTTTGGGGTCGCCGCCAGCCTCCGGGTGCCCAGGACCCCAGTACAGCCTTGAAGCTCGCAGGATGGTGAATCGAACTGGCTGTGATGGTGTGCGTTGCTGGGTCACTTCAATTACTGCAGGAGGGGGCATGATACAACTCCTCATAAGTTTAGGAGATATAGTGGTCCCCAAAAAAACTACTGCGGAGGTCCGACATCCAGTAGTTGATAGGTCTCCATCAACATGTTGGGGGTCCTGTAGTATCCTGTAGTGGGATTGATGATCCTTGTGTGAACATTTTGTACCGTGTCAGCAGTTGGTCAACAATGTTTAAAACATATGGAGGCTATGTCCACTGAACTCAGCAACTAGGGTGGCCAGGTGCCTCTGAAACCTCATCGTCGGGCATGCAAAATCGCAGCACTCCACCCATTCCAAACTTAGTTCTGGACCCCTGGAGATCCTAGATATGGACCACCATCAGGTATTCAACTGATCTACAGCTCCAAAAGGCCCCGAGCTCAAGCTTTACCATTTGGTTCATGTATGATGTCTGTGTCAACCACCCCTATTGCCTGTCTTCTGTCATCTGTCCACCACATGCCAAACCGCACAAAGAAAGACCGCCAAACCAACCTTCCGACCCGTCCAATCCGCCAAATTCCACCAAGCTGCGCGTCGGAATGCTGGATGTCGGAGTTGGGACCCCAATAGTGCCTCGGCTGCGAACACGATCTACGCGAAAACTCCACGCGATGCCTTCCATGGAAGGGATTTTTCTCGGGCGGCCTGGAACCAACATCAACCAACCAACAGAACGATTTTGCCTATGTGGTCGAAGTCTGCTGAAGCCGGGGGCAAACATCTGCCGTATTTCAACCCATTCAACCACCTTAGTTTTGACTTCAATGCTTCTAGGAGCCTCCAACCCTCCCAGCCGCGCCAAGCAGCTCATCCGAGTGCGCCACGTCGGAGTTGACGTTCCAGGCATCCTCAGACGAAGCGCAGCGGGGTTGGAAGGATTTCATGGAACCACTTGACTTGGATGAAGGCCGTAGGGCACACAGAAGTAGTACGTTGGTTCACATCTTTACAGTAATTGTACTGAAGGCACACCCAGTGGGTTGAATGCCAAATCTTATTGAAAGTAATCCAGTTAATCAGATAATCTTGACTTAATTGCAAAAAATAGCGTTGACACGCACGGCGGTGCCAGATTTCCCATCATGCTGCCAGGACTGCTGATCCGATTGGTGGCCAACATGATCTTGGTTGAAAATTCATCAAACGGATTATATACAGGTACTTATAGAGGTATATACGCAGCCTTCCTGGTGGAGACGGTTCCCTTCATAGCTAGTAGAAACAAGTGCATCGCTACTAGTAACAAGTGCCTTACTACTAGGAACAAGAAGCTAGTAGAGACAATAAGCTACTAGTAACAAGTGCCTCGCTAGTAGTAACAAGTGCCTTACTAGTAGTAACAAGAAGCTATTAGTAACAAGTGCCACGCTAGTAGTAACAAGTGCCTTACTACTAGGAACAAGAAACTATTAGTAACAAGTGCATCGCTACTAGTAACAAGTGCATCGCTACTAGTCACAAGTGCCTTACTAGTAGTAACAAGAAGCTATCAGTAACAAGTGCCACGCTAGTAGTAACAAGTGCCTTACTACTAGGAACAAGTGCATCGCTACTAGTAAAAAGTGGCTTACTACTAGGAACAAGAAGCTATTAGTAACAAGTGCATCGCTACT